>SAUE01000490.1:12671-30401 GCA_009724625.1 Deladenus siricidicola
TGTGTTGGGGGGGGGGGGGCAATTTCGCATGGAATTTTTTTGGAATTTTTGTTTTATAATATTGAAATTTTTTAAATTTTGTTGAGATAAAAAAGAAGTTTAGTTGGTCTCCACCGCTAACGTTGATGTGCGGGAAGCAAAGTCTGCACCTCGACGTAACGCCGCGAATAGACGGAGCAAGAGAAAGGAAGAATTGCAGAATTTGTGAATTGTTGAATAAATCGTTTCAATCATTTTTCCTTTTTTCTTTTCATGGATTTCAAACTCCACAAATACCATCTTTTATAATGTATTATATTGTTGACTAACGCCGGCGATGGCGCGAAGTTGGCTGAAACCGGTTCTATGACTTCTGTTTCTTTTCTTCAGATGGACTGCTATGTGGGCGCTTCGTCCGGATCGCTGAAGGGTATTTGTTTACATTAATTTATTTGTAATTTTGTTGGTATTTAAACTAAAATTTTGAGTTGTTATTTGTAGTACGCGGTTTTTGTCAAACGAGTCTTAAGTATTATTAAAAGCGATTTTCTGTAACTTACCGTATACGCGGGATACGGTAGCTTGAAGAGAAATGTAAATTTTCGGCGGTTTTGTTATTTTTTAATAAAATCCATTAGTGAATTTTGCGCTAAAAAGTGCTTTTTTTGTTTAAAATAGGAGTTTTTTGAGAAAAAGCCAACTTGTTTGCACTCATTAATTAATTGAATTATTAAATTAATTTTTTGGGCTTTTTCAATAATAATTGCGAACGGACGGACAATCTTGCTTCTATACGTCTTTCTTTCCGTTTAGGATTGAATTTTTCAAAGTCATCATTTACGAATTTGAACGAGACGAATGTGTCGAAGCTGAATCCGGTTGTGGACGAAATCACCGCGATGTGTTTTGCCGATATTGATGGAGAGCGAGAGTATCGGGAGGTGAGTTTTATTTTACGTTTGATGGAGGTCACTTGAATCATAAAGGCGGTAGGGCAAAATCTTTTTTTTTTGGCATTGTGTGATGGTCATTTTCTTATCAAAAAACCATCGCGCAGCGAATATGAGCTATGACTTTTTCCTTTCAATTATTCTTGATGGGAAAAATTTTGAAGTTTTTATTGAAATTATTTTGCCAAAACAAAGAGCTCGTCGAGAGCGTTCCAAAAACCCCCCGACGTCTGGAGCAAAGATATGAGCGTTTGAAATTTTGACCATAACGGGAAAAATTTTTGAGCCTCCCCTTGCCGAAGTATGATCTATATTATAATACGTGCAACGATCCGGAATTAATTCTGTATAAAATTGCGCGACGAAAAAATACGCATTTTTCCTTCCGCCCAAATTTTTTTACCCTCTCCTCCATTTGGTCGTTTTTTTGCCTTCGGCTATTTTGTACGATTGTTTTTTTGACCACCGTGCGGCGCGATGGGAAGGGAGGGGGGTCGGTCACATACCCCCTTGCCCGAGTACAACCCTTACTATTACATCGAAAATTGGGGGAGGGGGAATGGGGCCAGGAGCCTTGTGGGGGCCGGCGCAGAGTCTTAATTAAATCCATATAATTACATTTTTTTAATTTTAGCGTGTGATCACTTCGCACAGGGATGGGCAAGTAAAGCTTTTCGACTCGACGACGCGTCGATACCGTAAATTGTTTGATGTCGGCGAGGTGAAAGGATCGATTAAAGGAGTTCAATACATTCGAAGGTTTATTTTTTACAATTATTAGTTTTTGATTTAAATCTATTTTTTTAAATTTTATCAAAAAATACAATTCTAATATTCTTCTGAAAATGCGCGCAGAAAAAAATCTGTATAGAGAAAAATTTTCATGGAATGCTGGAAATTTTTATGAAATTCAGGAGAATTTTGTAATATTTTTTTTTTTCAGAGTTCCATGAAAAGAAATTCCACGAAAAAAAAATTTTTTTATAATTATTTTTTACTTTCTTAAAGTTTTCATCATATTTTTGTTTTGAAAAGACGACAAAAGTGAAAATTTGCCACCATTCAATCTGCCGGACGCGAATTCGAAAATCAATCCGGGGATTCTCGTCTCGGACTGAAATTATGTCTTTTATAAAAAAAGTCTTCGAGGATTATTTTCAGAATTATTATTGTTATTTAAAAAATAATTTCAAAAGGAACTAAATACGGTGACGCATGAAAGGGTGGGTTTGAGAACATGTTTGGTATTTTTGAAGAAAATCGGACGTGAAAATAGAAATTTTTTGGGTTTTGTCTTTCCCCCATTCCGAAAATGAATTTAAAAAAATGTTTGGTCGCTTAACCCTTTCCTATTCCAAAATTTCAAATTGAACGCTGCCTAAATTAGAAGAAAATTTTTCAAAAGCTGGATTTAGCCGAAGATGAGTTTTGCGAAAAGATTTAATTTCGAATTTAATAGCACATTATTCAATTTTTCAAGTTTTTTTCTAACTTTGTTTATTTCGCCTTGAAAAGTTCTAACGGAAAACTTTTAGTACCCAGCGGCTAGCGACCGGAATTGAGTCCGGCGAACTTCAGGTGTGGAAGTGCGCTGAGCAATTGGCGAGCGCCGAGGCGGAGGAGGAGGAAGGAGAAACGGTGGATGATGACGCCGATACCGACAAAAGCCCACCCAATAAGACTTCGATACGAACGGGAGAAAATCTTACCGCGATTCGCCTCCATCCCACAAAGAATTTAATGGCGACCGGTGGCGTGGAAAATCCGCTTAAGATCTGGGATCTCGAGAGTTCGACGGCTGTGTTTACGGCAAAAAATGTAAGAATTTTTTTGGCGGCAATTTGTGTTGCCGATAATTGCTTTGTTTCTAGCTGAAGAGTTGTTATCGGTGCTGGGTATAATCAGCGAACGTCAAATGGTCTCAAATCGGTAATTTTAAAACATTTTTTTGCTTTTAAAAATGCTTTTAAAAAATTCAATTTCAAGTACTGCTCAATTTGAAATTTTAAACAAAATGCCTAAATTCAAGACGAAAAATTCAAAATCGACTGAGAAATGCACTATTCCACTGCGATTTTGAATTTCGCGCCTTGAATGTAAGCATTTCTGCTTAAAAATTCAAATTAAGCAGTGTTTTTTAATTTTAATTTCAATTTTTAAGCATTTTTAAAAGACCAAAAATGCTTAAAATGGTTTGAGTTAAGACCATTTGACGTTCTCTAAGTACAATTATTATTTTTGTATTTTTGTAATTACATGCTCAAAAACCGCATAATTGAGTATCAAAAAATTTGATAAAATTTGATTGTTATTTTGAAAATACTTTGGAAAACAAATACTTTTTAGGAGAAACACAGCCCCGCTAAAGAAAAAAATTCTCAAAATTCATGAAGTTCAGAGAATTTTGTAATGATGTTTTCAGAAAAAGTTAAACATTCTTAAAAGTCAAAAGATTCCGATAAGCAGGCAGGTAGAAGATTACTCATTAAAAAAANAAAATAAATATTTCTTTTGCGTAAGGGAAAATGGAATTTTCCGAAGATGGAAAACGGAAAATTTTTACCAAAAACCTGATTTTTTATATGTTATTTTTTGTGCAGATAAGGCAGGATGAATTGGAGCTGAGAGTGCCGATACACGAGACGAACATGCGATTTGTTGGCGTCGACGGGAATTCGATTGCCACCACAACCGCCCAACATCATGTTTGTTTGTTTGTTTTGAATTTTTCTTTGTTGTCAATTTTGAATTGTTCGTGGATGAGTTGAACTGTGACGATACTTGGGGCTCTCGCTTTTCGATTATAATTCGCTTATGTATGCCATATTTATATTAGAAAATTTTTTGTAACCATTAAAATACACAAATTTAACTTAATAAGTTAATATCGTTTTTATATTTGACAGGACTTTTGTCATATCTCGTAGGTTATCTCTGGCCGCCATATTCATTACTGGGGAGGAATTACTGATTATTGAAGGGAGACAGGGGGTGGGCGGGTAATTTTTTTGCATGTATTTTTATTTTTGGATCATGCTTCATTCTCTTTTAGCAAAAATTTAATGTTAAATATTTTGTTGCTACCACTTTCCGAAATTCTAGATTACACCATTCTGAAACCAGTGGGTGGAATCGTCGAAATTTTAATTTTTACGTGATAGATAATTGAAGAATTTTCAAAAAAACATTTTCGGCGGGGGGGGAGGGGGAATTGGGGAGGGAATTCCTCTCTTCGCCTCTCACCAATTCCCCGTAGATTTTGTCACTAACAGAAACAATTCTTCAATTATTGCTTACAGGTTCGCCTGTATGACCCGCGCGCACAGCGGCGGCCAGTCAGCGCGTTGGAGTGGCTGGAGACGCCGATTCACGCGCTCTCCACGTGTTGCCGTGAAAGTCATATTTTGGCCGGAAATACATCCGGCGATTTGGGGCTCTTCGACTTGCGGTTTAAGGGCAGTAAAGGTTGGCAAATGAATTTGTTAGACATCATCATGTAGATATTTGCTGAATAAAAGTCAGAAGATTACTGTATGTAAAATTTATGAGTATTTTGCAAAGTTTACCTTTTTGAGATGAGAAAAAATATTTAAATTTTTTATTTACAAAAATTATTATTATGAATAATTATTTCAATTTTTCAGTTAGTTTCGTGGCGAAATTCACCGGTTTCGCTGGTTCCATCCGCGCCATCGACGCGCACCCCACGTCGCCCATTGTCGCTTCGTGTGGCATCGATCGATTTGTGGTGGTCCATGACCTAAACTCACGCGAAATCCTCCACAAGGTATTTTATTTTTAATGAACTGATAGCTTTCTGGATTTTTACATAAGATTAGTAGGTTGGCTATGAAAAAAATTTGTATTATTTATTTTTTAGATATTCTGCAAGGTCCAGCTGAACAACATTTTACTCTCCACAGCACCGAAAGCACTTAGTGAAGCTTCTAGGTAACATTTACTAGGAAACTGATTCATCGTTTTATTGCGGAATGAATTTTCGTGCGAATAAAACCATCTCGCGAAAAATCGTTTGATTGAATCTTCTAATTTATTATTTGTGGATCTAACATGGGGGAGGTGGAATCACTCTTCGGGCCCCGGCGATTTTGTGAGATGGTCAACCCCTGCACGGAGTGGAATTAACCGTTTTGCCTCAGTATGCGAATGAAAAATATTTGGAGTTATATTAAAAAATTGTTTAGAGCGGACGTGTTGGACGGTGACGATGACAATAACATGGATGCTCTTTTTTGTTCGGAGGATGACGACGAAAATCGCAATAAGAAGAGATCGGCGCCTCGGCGTAGCACGAGTAAGCGGAGCAAGAGAGACGAAGAAACACAGGAATTGTGAATTATTTAATAAATTGTTTAATTTTTTTTTGTTGTGCTTTGGCTTTGCCAGCAAGTTTATGTTTTGAGAGATAAAAAACTTTTATCGGCGCTTCGACACATTTGCGTTAAAAAAGACCAGTTGCATTTTTGCTATTTATGCTCCCCTTCACAAAAAATCTCTTTTCTCGACACTTCCCAACCGCTGAAACATTTTATCCCAGGTGAAATCGGCTTGTTGTTAATGACGAACAAGGGAATACAAATACAAATATTTAGTACAAAAAATTCCAAAAATAATTAAATATTGCAGCCAAAATTTTGCGACTCCATTGTATTTAATTTTACCCCTTTTTAGGTTTGAAATTAATTGAAATATTTGAATTTTGATAAATGCCAATTTCAAAAAAAAATCCAACAATAATTTATTATCCTCACTATTACATTAAAATAATGCGTATGCAAAAGCACAAAAAACAGAATACCAAATATTTTTCGTAAACAGATCGAATGCGGGCCAAAAAAAGGACAATTTTAAATGAATGAAGAAGGGAATATATTAAAGCAAAAAATCGTAATAGTTAGTGGCATGAACATATTTTAAATTTTTGATAAATCCATAAACAAAATGAATTTCTAATTCGTGTTGAAACTATTTCTAGATGTTGCCCTTTAAAATCAAATAAACACAACAAAACAATAAATCTCAATATCGGGCACTGTACGCAAAACATTTCCTCCAAAAAAGTGGTTTAATTTTGTTCCTATTTTTCAAAAAAAGTTTAATGCAAACAAAAGCTTCGCACATCGGCGTGTGTGTACAGTCTCGTCAAAAAAATCTGCCATAAACGGCGCATAGATAAATCAAAACAAATCACATCAGCGTCACTTGATGATTTTGCTGCGTCTGTGGAATGGGCGGTGGCGGCATATCGAATTGAGCCGGCTGCGCGGGAAGGCCGGCCATCGTCGTTGTCGTCGACGGCGGTGGCTGATGATGCAGGTGATTCATGTCGAAGAGCTGCGGCTGCGCCTGTGGTGGCTGTTGCTGTGTCGGCGGCGCCAACTGTTGCTGCTGTTGTGAGACAATTGGCTGCGGCAGCTGCTGCTCGCCGGCGGACACCGCAGCCGTCGCGGCGGGATTCGGCTCATTCAGCGACGCCTTCGTAGCCTCCTTATTCAAGGGCGCATTTCGACCGTGGAAAATGGTAATCTGTGGCGTGTCCAACTGTTTCTCCAACGCCAAATGATCAGCAATGTGCTGATGCAACCTAAAAAATTCACGCAAAAAATAAATTTTAAATTATTTTAAACGATTTTAAGACAAAACAGCAAAAAATCACAGCATTAAGATTAAAAAAATCCAATTAAGAAAATTGGCAGTTACCTTCTAGTATATCAAACTAAAAGAGGCGCTGCCCCTACGGGGGCAATGTCCGATTGTGGCGTGTAAGTGAGACTAGCGGAAAAAGTCACAGCCTCCTCAGAAATGCCAGGTGGATGACTACAGTGTGAGAGAACATCCAACTACCCGTGGAGGCTGTGGCTTTTTTCGCTAGTCTTACTTACACGCCACAATCGGACATTGCCCCGTAGGGGCAGCGCCTCTTCTAGTCTTATATATAAGCGCTCGCTTCGCTCGCCCCCAATTGATCATTTCATCGATTTATAACGAAAGAAAAGTTGAAAATTTGAATTCCGCCAAAAAATGGGCGGAGCCAAAAATGAATATTGCCATGTCCTTGCCCGTAGCCTTAGGGGGAGGGGGGGGGGGGTCACCAGNTTTCATTTTTTAATTAAAAAATAAGATTGCACACACTTTTTTACATTTTATATTACCTGAGTATATTTATTTCATGAACAAATAAATATACTCAGGTAATATAAAATGTAAAAAAGTGTGTGCAATCTTATTTTTTAATTAAAAAATGTGTGCAATTTAAAAAACTCGCAAAAATGAAAAAATCGCTTACTCAATCGGATCACAGCCCATTTCCTCGAGGTATTCCAACTTTCGTGTCGAGAACTGGAAACGATCCTCGGCCGTGAGATCTGACGAGTCGATGGCGTAGTCCAACGCCGACAGAACTTCGCTGTCGCGAACGTGTGTGGCGTTGAACGCCAAATCCACCAATTGCACGTAGAGTTGAAGATTGTCCTAAAGTGGAATACATTTGAAAAAACAACACACAAGAACTGGTTGGTTCTACCAAGACAATTCAACCAAAACAATTAAATTTCAAAACCACTTTTTTTCGAGTTAATTTTTTTGTTTAGAAAAATATTAAACTCGAAAAAAGTGATTTGAAATTGTCTTGGAAGAACGATCTAGTTTGAAGTCATTTTAAGTTTTGTTTAGAAAAAAATTTTAAACCCAATTTTGGATGATTGTAGTAAGAGAAAAGTTCTACAAAATTTACCAATTTTGTTGACAGTATTTGTGCCAAACCAAATATGTCAGCTAAACAACACGGTATGCAAAAATAAATATTACAAGGAATAATTCACAGTATGAAAATATACGATAATTTGAAAAAGTTGTTTACCCGATCACGCGAAATCGCTTCCTTAATAATTTTTCGCGCTAATTTTCGATCGTGTCGGACTTTTGCGTGAAAGCGCGCCAACTTCAGCGAATAGAACGAGGCCAAACGTCGTGAAATCGACGAGTCTTGTATGAGGCGTTCATATTTGGCGACAATCGTCGAGAAGTCCTCACTTCTAAACCAATTGCCAACAAATTACACAGAAATAGCAAGCAAAAAATTGCAACAAATTCAATAACAAAAACAATTAAAAAATTTTTTAAATAATACTTCAAGCTACAGTAATCCAAGTTATTAAAACATTATATGAATTTAGAAACATTAGAAAAATACCGCGATTCAGATTTAAAAACAAAAACAATTTTTTTATAAAAATAAATTTTTCATTAAACAATTCCATTACAAAATTCAAAACGATGTCAAAGCAAAACAAACATTTGAAAAATTCCATGATTGAGAACAATAAAAGAAAAAAAAGAACTTACTCCTCCTTTATGAGACGACGTCGCTCGATAGAAATTATGCGCAAAGAAATGGACGCGTAATTGGAATGGCGTCGGTCGAACTCCGTTAGAATTGACAAAGCCGCATCCACATTCCCTAGAAAAAAAAATTATTCAAAACTTTTTTTAAACAATTTTGAAAAATTGATTGTAAAAGCTATTACAAAATTTCCGAAACAAAAAAAATTATTCAATTTTTAAAAACCACAAGCAGAAAACTGAAGAATAAAAGCATATAAAATAGATTAAAATCTCAACATATAAAACTTTATGAATACGTCAGTGTGAGCAGGGGCGTAGCCAGGGGGCAGGTGAGACCATGCCCCCCCCCAAATGATGAAAATATGAAGTACAATTTTTCACTTTTTCCAAGTAATAATAATGTTGGTTTTAGGCACCCCCGAAATTTTTTTTGGTCTTGGTCCCTAGAAAAATTTTCTGGCTCTGGTGTGAAGCCATAACTAAAACCATTTCGTTTCGTTTTTAAATGCCCAAATAAACTTTTCAATATAACAAACAAACCCTCTTTCTCCTCAAACGCACTGTACGCAAGTTGGATTCCCGGCTTTCGAGAGCAGTGTACATCGGCGGCGCGCTTATAAACCTCCCTTGCCGCCGCCGCGTCGTTGATGGAATTGAGATAGGATGCATACTAAAACGATAAATTATTTCGAATGTATTTTAATGAAATCACTTTGAATAGAAAACAGCGGACCGGGCCGTACAGGGAGAGAGAGAGAGAGAGAGAGAGAGAGAGAGAGAGAGAGAGAGAGAGAGAGGGGGGGAGGATAAATTTCTAATGGTTTTAGTGTCAAAATGAAGAGCTTGTCCCAATCTTTTTGACCAATCAAAAATTTGACCCAATTTTTGAAAAATAAAATAAAACCCCAACCAAAACTGACCCAAAATGTGCCTCTAAAAATTTCAATTTTTTTTGCTCTTACCCCAATGGAAAATTCTATAAAAAAACAATAGCCATCGTAGAAAGCTAGTCGAAAAGCAAAAAAACCCATATATTTTTATTGTATTTTGTTTTTATTCAATTCTTCGTTAAAAATACTATGTTAACGTTCTGTTTCAAAATTTTTCAACACATTTAAGCTACTTTTTGTCAGATGTCAAATCAAATGGAAACATTTTTGGTGTTACATGAGCCAAAAAAGCGCCCGATCGACATTGCGCGAATGCTCCAACGTCCGACGCATCATCTAGTGATTTGAGGAGCTTGGCCATACCGGCCGCTATTCAGGAAGCGGTAGAAATCGCATTTTGATAATTGCTGAGAACCGGAAACGCGTTGGGCGGAAATCGGGGTTCTCGAAGGGTAAAGTGGTCCGTCAGACCGGCATTATCGACCGATCAATCCGCTCAATAGCCAAAAAGAATCTCCATCTCAAGCTCTTCAAACTCCAAAAAGTTCAGTTCCTCGCCGACAGTAACAAGCACGTACGGCTTCAAAAATGCAACCGACACCTTCGTCGAGACGCTCCTCTTCAGTGGGACAAAATCCTCTTCGCGGGACGAGAGCTGTTCATCGTGCAATAAGCGCACAATCTCCAAAACGGCAAGAACTGGTCCGCAAAGGCTCCCAGCACGTCGGCCATCATCGAACACTGTCAAAATCCGCAGTTGGTGATGGTTTGGAGCGGAATGTGCGCCAGCAGCACCAACCCCCGGGTTTTCGTGGATACTTGTGCGGGGCCAGTTAAACTTCGACGATGTGAATTAGACGTTACAGCGAGACTATACGGCGGCCCACAAGGCGAAATCGGTTCCGGACCCCATTTCCCCCATTTTCCGGAGTTCATTGCTTTGCGGAATTGCCGCCCTACTCGCCGGATCTCAACCGACGTACTGCAACATATGGTCTATTTTGGAGGACAAGGTCTCTGCTAAGCCCCACGAAAGATTGGAGTCGTTAAAAAAGTTGCTGCGCCGGTAGTGACACCGACTGTCCTCGAAAGAGGTGCGTCGTGTGGCAGAAAATTTTCGGCTGCATTTGGTGCTCTGCCGAGACGCGCAAGGGGATTACTTTGAAACCCATTGAATATGTTATGGTCAGTATTGTTGTTTATTGTTATTTTTTTGAAAAATTTGTTTTTGTTGAAAAATAAAATTTTTATGAAGTTTTTTTCTAGAGGTCAGTTTTTTGTGTCACCCTGTAACATAAAAAAAACCTTTATCCACATCTCCTCGTACAACGCGCACGCAATCATACACCTCTCAAACAAGCACAAAATCTTCGAACGCTTCTTTTGCTTAATCTCGAAGTCCAAATACTTCTGCCAATTTTTCAACTGTTCGCGCTCGAGCGGCTTTACGTGAAAATAGGGACGTTTAATCTGCAAAAATTAATTGTTTAACTGATTGATAAAAAAAACATTAAAGTTCTGAAATTTTCGTGCTTTTTAAAATTGTTGGCTGCGATTTTATGTGCATCTCTTAGGCATTATAACACATAGCTTTTAAGCTCTTAAAAAGCAATTAAAATTAGATAACGTCAAGATTTTCGGGACGCAAAAATATGCCCGCATACCAGAAAAAATCAACTTATGTCCGACCCAAAACCGGTCCCATGCGAAGGTCACACAAATTTTTCGAAATTTTTTGTCCAAACCTCAGTGGACCTAAACTCTGCTTAACCTATGCGTACCTCCGACTCGAATGACCAACGCATTCCGACCTCACGCTCGTTTTCCACGTAACGCTTGTAGCGACGATCGATGATCTCATCGCGAAAGCCCTTCAACGCCACGTCGATATGCTAGAAATTGGATCATATAAATTGGATATATTTGTCCATTTTTTATACACAAAAATTGTTAGCAATTTTTTGTTCGCAATTAATGTACATTATTTAATGGCGTTTTCAAAGCAACAGCGTACTTAGAATGGGGTAAGGGGAAAAGTAGACCAAAAAGTAAAAGTTCAAATAAATTGAACAAAAACATGTGGTTAAATTACAATTACATTCCTATTTTCATAAATCCCAAATACGCCGCATTTCCAAAAGTGATATTTCTATCGAAATTTATTATTTAAAATATATTTATTATTTTTTCAGCAAATTCGCTGCAGAAATCTCGCTGACCTTTCGCTGGCGCACCAATTTCTTCGGCATTTCCTCGTAGTTTTCCCCGTCGAAGGGAATGTTGTCGTCCTCGTACTCCTCGATAAAGAACATCGGTCGGCCATCCAGTTGGTCCTTGATGCGATTGTAGACCACGTCCGTGATTTCGTCGTACTCCTCAGAGCTGAGAATCTTGTCCGGCTCATAGTTGTTCACGAATGCCTTATACCTAAAAATGTCATGAAATTTTCTATCCAATTAATATAAACAATTTCGAAATTTAACAAAAAAATTTCAATGTGTACATCAATTTTGATGTAATATCAATTTTGATTTCTCTAAGAGTTTATTCAAATGCCCCAAAAATATTTTCCATTAAAAACAATCGTTTTTCGAGACAAAAAAAAGGCCAATTCTAACAAAAATGGATTGCACTTTTAAATTCAAACAAATTCTAAATACAGTAAAAAATAATTTTATGAGAATTTCGTTGAAATGCTCTAGAAAATCGAAAAGCAATTTCACGAAAAATACAATTAAAAAAGTCTTGAAAATATGAGAGCTTCAGAAAGAATAACTATAAGAATGTGCTAAAAACCACCAACTTTTCAAAGTGCTGGACGTAGCCGATCGTCGGCGTCATTATCACCACATCGTACAAGACGGCGGCCTTCTCGACCTCGCCGTTCTGCACCTCCCACTCGATGTACTCCTCCCAAATCTTATCCGAGCGAAACTCCAACCCACAAGCCTCAAGTCCGCGCATATAAACGCTGAAAAAGAATAGAGAATAGGACGACACAAATTAGTATATATATATATATAGGTATTGTTTTAAATGTACATAGCACATGCACAAAAAATAAAAACAAAAAAATAGTTGCCTGCCTTTCCACTCTGGACGCAATCGTAGATTTTTTACAGCCACACAAATTGAATCATCTCACAAATTTTTACAAAACACATGGCACTTTCCAGAACAAAATTGCAACTTTTGAGAACAAAAACGAAAAGTCTTTAGGAGTTCACTTAAACCACTACAAAAAAATCAATACTTGCGCCGCTTAACCCATTTTTCAATCCTCGAAAGTCTCGTCGGCCCACAGAAGTTGGCGACTTGAATTGAATCAATTAAAAAAATTCTCCCATGCTATTATCTATAAACTATTCTATATATAATTTGTCTATGTTTGGTTGCGCGTATCAACTTGATACTATCAAGTACTCAAAAGCAAAGGCTAAACCGCTCATAAAAACATTGACTGACTAATTTTCGGCAAACAACATTCGGGTCATTCACATTTTTCTTCGAGAAAATTGTCACATGCGCCAAAAATGGCAAAAGTCCGAGAACGGATTTATTATTAAATCATATAACGATTAAAAATATGTATTATAACACCCGTATAAAATACAAAAAAATGTACAAGAAAATTTATTCGAGATCATTTCGAGATTTTTCACTTTTATATTCGGAATGAAATGGTGGTGAGTGAGTGTGTGGAATGGGCGCAAGAATTATCAAGTGTCAAAAGGCACACATCGCCTCCTTTCTTACACATTCCTTTCTGAAAAACCAACAAAATACGTCTTCTCTAAACAGTTTTCGATTATTTTCCGTTGTTTGCTGGCCCATTGAAATTGACCGACAAACAAAGAAAAAATATATATAAATGGCAGAAATAAATTCAAAACTAGCATACTCTCGGATTTTTGTGGTGGCCTGGCGTTGTCCCTGCGCGATCTCCTTGACGTAGGCGATGTAGCTGAGCCAAAGATCGACGCTCAACGGAATTGCTTCCAACCCTCGCTCATAAGCCTGAAATTAAGCGTGAAGAAAATTAAAATTAAAAGTAAATTAAAATTTTCTTTGAATAAAAGCATATAAATGTATTATTTCCAAAAAAATAAATGCAATTTAAAAAATCATAGCAAGATAACGTTTTTTTGGGGAGGGGAGGGGTTTCCATCCACATCAACAAGATTACGAGAGTAGGGCAACGTGTAAAAACGCCAAAAACTTTTCCTTTTTTACTCCGGAATCGGGGAAGAGGGAGGGGGAGCCACCTCTACCCCCTGCCGCTAGCTACGCCCCTACCACCAAGTTAGTGCCAGGTTGGCGAAATCATCGGTTTTTCAAAAAAGAAAACAATACAAAAAATATTAATAAAAAATAATTCCGCCAATTTCATGCCAAAAGAACATTACGAGACGAGAATGGTAAATAGTGAAAAAAATCAACAAAAATATTCTTTTCTTCCGTTTTTACACTAGGAATTCGCAATTTTAGAGGTCAAAAAGGCTTACATGCAAACACTTTTCGTAATGTTTGTGTTGCTTCTCAAACTCGGCGTATTTCTTCCAATAGCCATAGCAATACGGATAACGCCTCAGAAATCCGTCAAACGCCTCCCGCGCATGCTTCGTATCATCCTAAAAATTCACGAAATTTGAAACAAAAATTAGTAATAAAAACGAATAAATTAAATAAAAAATTAACGGAAAACAAACAAACCAATTTTTCGACAAGTTTCAATAATCTTGTCCACGCGTCGAAGTCGTGTGGATTGTCCTTCACCGGCCGCCAGCACTCCTTGACCATGTTCTTCTCCAGCGATTCACTAAACGCCCATTGATCAATCATCAAAAAACCCATAAAGGTTTAGTCGTAAACAATTCCATATTACTCAAACCATACCTCATAAACCGGTATTTCTGCTGTTTGTCTCCGAAAAGAAAACAGCAAACCTTTTTTTGCGTAACTCAAAAAATTTTGACTCACTTTTTACCATCTTTATTGCATTCTTCCTGCGTAACCTTTCCCCTATTGAGGTGGGATGGGATATTGGGAGAGGTCGTGGACGGGAAATTGTGAAGGAACAATTTTCCAATTTGTTTCCCACACTTTTACTCGCACACATTTCCAGAAAATTCAACAATTACCTCTTCTCACGACTTCTACTGCGGCTTCGCCTACTTCGACTGCGACGGTCTGGACTAACGCTGCGATCACGACCCATACTTTATTCTAGGCTAAACTTAAAACAAATTTCAAGAGCAATGGTCGAAAATTGGAAGAAAAAATTCCAAGTAGAACAATGACCAAAGAAAACAAAATATGACATTTACTACTATTTTCTACTCATTTAGAGGTCCTGTAATTGAGATTTTATGCGTTGAAGGCGGTTACCGGACGTAGAGGACTTACGAAAAATAAAGAGGGAGAACAGAAGCAGAAAAAAGCAGACAAAACAAGTTGTTTTAAACAACTCAAATCCGAAAAAATTCTTCTCAACCATTACGCCAAAAATCAAACACAACAATTCATGTAAATTTTTAAATGTTACTCAAATTCTATACGGTATATAATGTGTATCGTTGCATTTGTTATGTTAGTGAGTACAATTTTAACGAGTAAAATCACCGTAATCCTATTAGAGCTGTGGTTTGAATCAAGGTGGAATTAATTCAAACGAGTTGTTCAACTCGTTCGATTCAAATGATTCAAAAAAGGTAGTGAATCATTTTTTTAAATCATTTTTTGACTCATGAGTCAAAAAATGATTTGGCTCATTTGACTCACAATAAAAAAATTTTCACATAATTTTTTGTCGGAAAATGATTCACTTGAATCACAAAAACGTACGAATATTCATTTAACTGTAGAAAATGGTGGCGAACGGTAAAAATGATTTCACTACCTTGGAGATGAATTCACGGGCTTCAACTCATTGAAACTAGACGTGAATCATGGGATGGCTCATGATTTAAATGAGTAGATGAGTTATTTGAATCACGAATGAGTCAGTGACTTACGTGAATCATGATTCAAAAAATGATCCAATTCACAGCACTGAATCCTACGTATTTTTTTATAATTCACTGAATTTGTCGGATTAAATACACTTTTCTGCTTTGTATAGTGTAAAAATTTTCTTACGTTTTGAATATGTTTAATAAAAATAAAATATTTTGGAATAATTAAAAAAAAATTTTTAATGTTTTCAAGTTTTCTTAAAAATTTAAATAAATTTCTTCATAATTTAATAAAATAAAGTCAAACATTAAACTTCAATTTGGAAAAGAACTTTTGCATATTTTTTAATTTGAAGTTTTTTAGTTAAAAAATCTAAAAAAAAATTTCGAAAAATAAGTAGATATGTATTTATATATATTTTGGCTTGATAATAAAAAAGGAATGCAGCTTTTTTGTATTTATATGTAGAGGAAACATTTTGTTTGAAAAACCATTTTTAATTTTCAGATGTAATACATTTTTTTTATTTGTGCCAGCGTAAAATTCAAGCTCGACAATTCGCAAATCGCCTAGGCGCAAGGTCTATCTCTTGATACTTACACCGGCAGCATTCAACAAAATGTTTTTTATTTTATTTTATTTATTTACGTCTAAATAGATCGTAACAAAATTATTTAAATTAAACAACATAACAAAGGTGTCAAAGTAATTAACATAAAACCCAAGTAATACAAGCCTGAAGCAAGAAATCAATTTATATTAATTACCACTTAATAATTTGATCAAGACGTCCTTCTTTAAAGTATTTCTGAATATTTTTACATTGGTTATAGTGGTTATACTATCTGAAAGTTTTGAATAAATCCTTGCTGTACGAAGGATAAATGAATTAAATCGTAATTTAGTTTTGGAATGTGGCAAATAAAATTTCGTATTGTGACTTTTTATGGTTTTATGGTTTTTAAAAATGTCCACTTATTTATACAGTAACTTTATGCGCTAATTGTATTTGTGTTTATACATGTGTAATTATTGTAGCAGCTATACATAAAAAATATGTTCATTGTTACATAAGCCATTGTGTGTAAATAATGCGAAAAAATAAAAGAAAAAACGCGCGCAAAAGTGTTAGATATTAAAAATTTTGGCGAGATAGCACGCGTTCGTCTCGTCGTCTGACGTATTCTCAATTACCTATCTGGGAATTGAGAATCGCCGGAAGTGGGATATATGTACCAGGGGTGTAAAAACTTTCGATTTTCGATTTTCGGCGTTTTTTTCTTTCGAAAATATACCTAAAATATAAAAGAAAAATAGAAAGAAATTAAAATTTTTACAAAATTTTCGATTTTCGGTAAAAATTTTCTTTCGATTTTCGGAATTTCGAATCTCTTTCGATTTTCGAAGATCAAAGTGCCGTGATTGAAGTGCTGTGGTCTAAACGGCCGGGTTCGTAACCGGCCGCCCGTAAGACGGTCGAGTCCCGCCCCCCCTCCCTTCAAAAAAAAAGGGGGGGGGCGGTGTGGGTATGTCAAACACCACTTGGAAAAGAGTTTCATTTTTTTCAATTTTTTTGTTGATTAAATTATATCAAAAAAGTACATTATTTATCAAATAAAGTATGTTATTTATCAATATTTACTATAGCGCTGTTTTCCTTCGTAACGAAATGTCCGTTCGGGTTTTTGACACTGTTCCGGGGCCCGGATCGAAAAGTGTTCACTGCCCCCCCCCCCTAAACCGACTACGGGCAAGGACATGGCATTATTCATTTTTGGCCCCGCCCACTATTTCAGCGGGAATTTGAATTTTAAATTTTCAACTTTTTTATTTCGTTATAAATCGATGAAACGTTCAATTGGGACCCCCCTAAAATCGATAGTGGGCATTCCAAAACATATCTTCATTTTTGGCTCCGCCCACTTTTTCGGCGGGAATTTGAATTTCAAATTTTCGACTCTTAATTTATTATAGAATTGCGTGAAATTTATGGATCAGGGGTTTGGAGGGGCGGGGATTCCGAATTTGGTATTGGTTTTTGTTTTTAAACACTTTTCGCGGGAATTCAAATTTCAAATTTTCAGCTTTTCTTTTGTTTTAGAATTGCCTGAAAATCTTGAATAAGGGGTTTTCAGGGGCGTGTTTCATTAAAATATTTTTAAATACTACGGAAAAAAATGTTGGAGCGAAAAAAAAAAGTTTTTCGGAAAACGTTCAATTTTTCTTTTTTTAGTCCAAATTTGATTGGCTTTTGTTTTTAACCACTTTTTCGGTGTGAATTCAAAATTCAAATGTTCTTTTTTATAAAATTGCTTGAAGATGGCTCCGCTCTTTTTTCAGAAATTAAAATTTCAAATATCTTTGAAAACTACTTAATTTCAATTAAAAAAATATAATTTAATTCTTTAATAAATTTCAATATAATTTAACTTTTTAACATATCTTATATATTTTAAAATGAAGCGAGGGGTGCGGGGGGGGGTGGAGGCGAGCGAAGCGAGCGCTTATATATATAAGACTAGAAGAGGCGCTGCCCCTACGGGGCAATGTCTGAGGAATGAGTGTATTTGAGACAAGCGAAAAAATTAAAG
>SAUE01000491.1:1096-13299 GCA_009724625.1 Deladenus siricidicola
CCTCCCCCCAATTGAGAATATGAAGCAATTTTTCTTTTTCCAAGTAAGAAATTTTTTTCGGTTCCCCCCCCCCACAAAAATTTTTTCTGGCTACGCTTCTTCTGACTAAAACTAAAATTCCCATTATGGCTAGTGGGAATTTAAATTTCCCTCGCTGTTAAAAAGTAGAGCCTATTGTTTTTGTACCGAATCTTTTTTGCGCCAATAAAAGTTCAACAAATTTAATTTTTGCACGCGGAAATTTAAAATAGAAATCTGTTTTCATAAAATCAAATCAAAACTCGAAAATATTTTTAAAAATACGCTCAAATTTTGAAAGTAATCTTTTGACAGAGTTGCTTTTGGCTTT
This sequence comes from Deladenus siricidicola, assembly GCA_009724625.1. Lineage (NCBI taxonomy): Eukaryota > Metazoa > Nematoda > Chromadorea > Rhabditida > Sphaerulariidae > Deladenus > Deladenus siricidicola. Next base: position 1,446 of record SAUE01000491.1, read on the forward strand.
TAAGTGGGGAAAAAGTTCCCGCATTAATCTCGAAAAAAATACGAGCCATTTCGTTACAAAATTCCTAATTCACAAAAGTAATTCCGTATTCACCAGGACAACCCTCAGCGAGGATAACAGTTTTGCGAAGAGACCCCAGCGCTTCATTTGTCGTTCACTTTTTTGAAGCAAAAAGTTGCCATTTTTTGTTTTGGCACGATGCAGCGAAACGCCATTTGCATTTCTGGATTCACTGATACCTGCTATTTAAACAGATTTTTTCCTATAGCGCTTTTCTTTCAGAATAAAAATAATATGGTCACAATTGTTGTACCGGCCCGTGACGTCACGTGCTGCGTCCTTTCCTTTCACCGAAGGAATTTTGAGGTTTTCTTTATTTAGTTTAGCGATTGGATACGTGAACATCGACGGCAAAGTGATGGAAGAAGGTTGGATCTTGCCTAATCGTTCGAATTCGGGTAATTATTTAAGCATTACCCTACTTCTAATTATTATGTTCAATTTCTTATCAACATATATGTAGCAGCATACATGTTTAACCCTTTCACAAAAACAATTTTTTTTACGTAATCCAACATTTTTCTGCTGTTCGCCGAATGGGGATTGCATATTTTACTGGGTACTTCTTTAGTTTTTTGGTACTTTTCCAGTTTTCTCCTTCCGACTAAAATTTTACTAGAGGCTCTAATTTTTTAAACGTTATTAAAAGTACTCTAAAATAGTTTTATGGCTTGTAAAAACTATTCTGAAAATATTAGAAAATATTCATGAATTATTGTCTTATAAAAATTTTGGTCAGGGGAGATTTAGTGCCGTTTTTTGACTAAAATTTTCGCTACCGCCACCTACTTTTAACACATAACAACATAGAAACCAAAGAATATTTTAGATGTTTAAAGGTACGTTAAAGTTCCGGTCAATATTTCATATTTTAGGTATTAATATGATGCAGATGCAGGAAATCGTGCAAATTCAAGCGTTGGCGCCTACTTTCAATTCTGCGGTTCCATCGACATCACGCTTGAATGTGAATATGCCAACGGAACCTCAAAACGAATGCTATACGGTGTGGGAGCCATTGCAGCTTCGGCAGGAGTGGACGGTTTGATTTTTTATTGAAATATTTTTCAATTAGTTGGAATTTTTGTTGTGTTAATGTCTGAGACTATATTTGCTTTGACAAATTTATACTAAATTACTAAAATGCAAATTCCAACTAAAATTGAGGATCTTTAGCAGTATTACAACTTTGAATTTTTTTTCCGTAAGAGGAGCGTTTTAATTTGAATTTTCGGGGTTATCTTACTTTGGAATTTCGATTTTTTACGTTTTCTACACCAGTTTTTCACTCTGGTTACGAAAGTGATATTGCTTTGCCAATCAAAAAGCTGGTGTTTGGTCTGTCGAATTTTGAAAATTTATAAATTGATTTCTATGATTTCTTCTTTTTGAATATTTTTTAAATGTAAATAAGAAATTATTGCGTTGTTAAAAATGGCCAATGGTAAACTGCTTAACGCGAAAAATAAAAATTTCGATTAAAAATAAGTATTGTTTTAGTTTGGATCTTTCAAAATTCAAAACGAGTTCAACAAAAAACCCCAAATTTTTACTTTTTTTTGGTTCTTGGTCCGCTAAATCTCAATGATCAGTTGACACTAAATTTTTGCCAAATTTTATATAGGGAAACTTTAAGAGCCTGGGTTGAGATACTAGGTGACGTGTTCAGACGCTGAAATTTTTAGTGATTTATTAAACTAATAAATTTAAATTTACGAGATAATTTTTAGATTAGCAACTTTTCGAAAGCTTTGGATTTGGCTACTCCAGGTACGTGCATGAGAAGTAGGAATTTTCGCGACGACACCATGCCTGAGATTTGCTGGCAATTGTGCTTGTATCCGGGAGGAAAACGCGAAGAGAATATGGGGCATGTATCGCTCTTCTTGAAAATGTCAACGGCGCAGACCAACAGAGAAGTGGGCTTTAATTTTTTTTTATTTTGGTCATACTTGGGCAAGCAGAGTTAGGATCCTACGCGTCACGAAGTGATCAAGGAAAAAAAGGGGGAAACAGTAGTTCTATTGCGATATCATTTTCATTTGAAAAAATTCATCTTGGCGTTGAATGTTTTTTTAAATGTGAATGAATTTTTTTATTAATTTATATTATTCTGAATTGAATTAATTTATAGTTTACTGTTCGCGCCGAATATCGTTTCTACTTTGTGGATGATACGGGCACACCGCGTTTTAGCAACGTAAATACCGGTGACTTCAAGGTGAAGCCAGCAAAGGGTTCTCATTCGTGGGGTTTGCGCAACATTCCCAAGCAAAAGGTGCTGAACTGCATTCGTGCTGATCAGTCCTTGCATATTGTCTGCCAAATTGAGTTGGTACCTGACTTCAGCAAGCTGCAGACTCAAATTCGTCGTGAGCGAAAATTTGACACAAATCAAGTTGGACATTTTTCTAAATTTTAAGTATAGTGAATGCACATATACATTGCACTACTTTTTATTGAATTTTTTGTTTAGCTTACCAAAGATTACCTTGATCGTATTCATCGGATGTTTAAGACGGGCGAAGGCTCCGATTGCGTTATTGAATGCGACAATCAAAAATTTTACGTTCACAAATTTGTGCTTATGGCGCACTCGGAAGTTTTTCGTGCTATGTTTTCCCACAAAACCACTCGTGAAAATTTGGAATCGTTAGTGGAATTGACCGACACAAATGCCACTGCTGTTCATCAAGTAATTTTTATTCAATGATTTTTTACGAGATATGTATTTAAATTCTTAATTATTAGATGCTTACGTACATGTACTCGGGTAGTTTGCCTGACGGTTTTGCGGATGACCATGCACCGTCGTTGATCGAAATTTCCGAGAAGTATGGGCTGGATCCATTAAAAATTTTGTGCCAGGATAAACTTATTTCGAGGTACACTTTTACATATTTAATATTGACTTTTTCTTAACCCAGATTTATTTTAATTACATGTCGAGCAGTTTTATTGAAGACATGAAATTGATTTTATTATAGGTTGAATGCTTCTACGGTGTGCTCCATGTTGGTTCTTGCTGATGTACATAACGCTAGTCTTCTGATGGCTGCATGCATTCCAATAGTATGTTTTGGCATTTTTGAAAAAGTGCATTTTACACGTGTTTATATGTTTTCGAAATTGTTGTTTAAATTTTTTTTCAATTTCGTGTTTAGGTGCGAAGCCACATTCACGAATTATTGAATAGCGCGGAGTGGAATGACATGAAAAATTCCAGCCCAAAGCTGGTTAATTCAATTCTCGAGAAGGTGGTCACTTTGGACAACGCTCCGCCGCCGCAGAAGCGAATTCGTCTTCAAGAAGTGTTTTACAGACCATAAACGTTTGTGTAAAAAATTTTCGGTTTTGACCGTATGTTTTTCATCGGTGTTTTTTTTCATCTTGTATGTTTTTCTCTAAACTAGGAACTGGCTTACAGGCAATTTTTGAGTCTGTTTTTAAAACGAAATTTTTGATTTTATAAAAATACGTTGAAATTATATTTTTTTGAACAAAAAGCCAGATTTTCTATTAAAAAACTTGGGTTAAGCGCACCAGCTCTTTTCATTATAAATTTCGGTCGTTCTTTTAAGTCTGGCAGCTATTATTGGACTAAAAAATTTAATTTAAGGTGCCCATTTAATCTCTAATTTATTTGTGGAAGGAGGAAATATTAGTGTGCTTTTGTGGATTTTACTTCTTTTTTCTTCTCTATCGTAAATAACTGATTGTCACTGTTTGCCTCTATTTCCCAATCTATTTTTTTTTCGTTTATCTTTGGTAAAGTGTGCTGATGTTTGATGATTATAATGCGTAAAAAGATGGCATTTATTTAAAATGTTTTTTTGCGTAAAGCTGATAATTGACTTAAATTCTTTGTTTTATCAACAAATACTTTGATATCCATAGTAGGTATCATAAATTCCGTAAGAGTTTTGTTTCCATCTTTGTTACCTCAAAAATCTGAGTACATTTAACTGCGAGGCATTCGAAATATGTGGCCAAAGGTTTTTATCAGATTTTGCGAATATTTTTATGGATGCTGATCTGTTAATGAAGGGAAATTAAATTATCTTGCTTTCACAACTATCCATTATTACAACAATCTACCATAATTCTTTCAAACATTAATATAAATTAATTTTAGGGTATTTTTGAAATTAAAAGTCGGCTTTCTATTTTTCGGCCAGTCTCCTTTCTTCTGCTTATATATTTTTCCGATTTTTCTAGTCTTTGATTATTTCAAAGATTCTGTTTTGTAATCGATTAAAAAGTTTTGCCATATCTACATTACCTAATTTTTCAAAAATTTCACCAAAGTTGACAAATCTTTACAAAAATGTGCAAAAAATTTCAAGTTTTGATCATTGAAAAAGAATCAAATATCAATATTCATATTTGGTGTCAATAAATCAAAAAGTGGGATTGAATTGGTTGACTCTGTGCCAGTCTTACAATGATTTTTCATAATTTACATTTGTAAAAAATCTTTTATTAGTGTAATGTGCTATCTTATCTAAATCTCTCCCATTATTTACGCGGCTCTTTTTTTGCGCTATTTATGTGATTTCTCGTGGTTTGTTCTGAGGGTTGATCCAGGAATCAGCGGCAATATTTTGCTTTTCTGCTGCTTCTATACTCAAAACCCACGCTCCGTTTTTATTTTATTGTCGTTTATTTACAATAAATTACATTGAAAAATTCTGTTGCGTTTAATCACAAAGGACATTTATCCATTTATTCATATACAAGATTAATTTTTATTACCAAAGACCGGATATCAAAGTTGTTGTTAAGCAGTGGCATATATTGGATGTCGGAATGGCGATAACCAAAAATTTCAAATAGCTCCGATTTACTTTGAAAATGCAAAAAAAAAATTCTTAATGGACACGTCCCTTCTTTAAATGTACTACTGCCGCTAAATATTTAATTACGTTTTGTAATGAAACTTGTTTCAATTCATTTAAAAGAAAATACCAATGAATTTTTAAAGTATACATAATCGTACTCTTGAGCTACGCTATCGAATGTAACTAATAATCTGATAGAATTTAGTCAGGATGGGTAAGTTCAACGTGACTTCCATGCGCTACCTGGATCCAGATCATTTTCGTGTTCTTCTTGCGGTAATTTTTGGCTTAAACAACCTTTTATTTATTTTTTCTATTTTTTGATAGTTGTCACAAGCAATTTGTTGAATAAACGGCATTAATTTAATCAATTAACAATAGTTTAGGTAGAGATGGGCATGAAGAATCATGAGCTCGTACCTCTACCGCTAATCTCGTCCGTGGCGGCCATCCACCGTGGCGCTACATCACACGCACTCAGTGATTTGGCTAAGCTATCGCTGGTTGCCTACGAGCGCGGAAAACGCTACGATGGCTACCGCCTCACCAATCTTGGTTACGATTTTCTGGCTTTGCGAGCGCTTTGTGCGCGTGACGTTGTCGGCTCGGTGGGAAATCAAATTGGTATTGGAAAGGAGTCGGACGTGTTTGTGGGTGGTGATCCGGATCTTAATGTAAGCTAGCGAAATTTATGGATATTACTGTATCGTAGTCATTAATTTATCAAATATAATTTGGTATGTGATTTAGGATGTTGTACTGAAATTTCATCGTCTGGGTCGAACATGTTTTCGAAAATTAAAAGAGAAGCGCGACTATCATCAACGCCGTCACTATTGTTCCTGGCTGTATTTGTCACGAATTGCCGCTCTAAAAGAATTTACCTTTTTGAAGGCTTTGCACGCTAGGAAATTCCCCGTGCCTGAGCCCATTGATATATGCCGACATGTGGTTGTGATGGGTCTGGTGGATGGACTCACGTTATGTCACGTGGATGCGGTACAGGAGCCAGGACGACTGTACGATAAATTGATGCAAATAATTGTGCGATTAGCCAGCTACGGCATGATTCATGGCGACATCAATGAATTCAACATCATTTTGACGAAGGTTTGCATTGTTAACTATTTTTAGAATATCTAGAAGGAAAAACCGCAAGCAAGGAATTAATTTAGGAAGAGGACCCGATCATCATCGACTTTCCGCAAATGGTAAGCATTGGGCACGCGAATGCCGAATTCTATTTTGATCGCGACGTCAATGGCGTGCGCGCCTTTTTCCTTCGAAAGTTCCACTTTGAGGGCGCCCATTGGCCGCGTTTCAGCGATATCGAACGCCGCCATGATCTCGATGTGGAAATGGCGGCCAGCGGATTCACAAAGCGAATGCAATTGGATTTGAACCGAGTAAAATTTATGAACGATTTTTTTATTCATTTTATGAAGATATGAATATAAAATTCAATGATTTCAGGCGTATGACGAGGGGGATTTTGAGGCACACAAATTCGAGGCCGAAAATTCTGAGGAAGAGCTGGAGGATGAAGAGGAAGTAGATGAGGACTTTGACGAAGAAAACGAGAACGAAGAATGTGTCGAGAAAGATGTTGGCAAATCACGTAAAGGGCATGACGATGAAGACGCTGCCAAACGGGAAGAAATTGAGGAGTGCGAGAGCGAGGTTTTTATTTATTTTTTTATATTTGAAAATGAAACTGCAATTACATATAAATGACGGCCACAATTATTTTTTAGAAGCGAAGATTGCGTCGTGAAAATCGCTTCAATAACTGGCTGCAAGACGCGAGAACGCAATTGGAGAAGACGGCTGTAGAGGAATTTCAGGACGAATGCCCTCAACTCGTAGATATGGATCCAGCCACTTCCGCCAAGTACCAAGGTAATTGAAACGTGTAATTTTTATGTTTGTAAACAAAATTATGCTTTGTAAACAAAATGTTTGAGCACAAAAATCTTTGAAATTAGTATATTTGATTCAGGTGGCTTTTGGCCGCCAACTATTTATTACTTGATTCTATGAATTTATGGTGTAAGAGTCTGGATTTGTGTATAATTTTTGTTTTTCAGAGGCTTATGAACGAGTAATCACAGAAGCCGAAAAATACAAGGACGTCGAAGACGATAACGATAAGAACGAAGACTGTGATGATGATGGTGAGCAATCCGTTGAGGACGAAAAAGTGGAGGGAAAAAAGACACGTAAAGCTCGAGGCAAAGACAATTTGCCAACCACAAAAGTGTCAAAGGCGAAATCCGTCTACAGTAACGGGTCAACGATAGCGCCCGACGAGATTAAGAAACGGCTTTTACGGGTTCATAAATTTTATAATTGTTTACCGTCGAACATATTTAATTTATTTTTATTTTACAAATACGATTTGATCGAGCAATGGGTCTTTTCCTACCGCAACACATAGTTTTCGTGCTAAAATAAAATGCAAAATTTCGTCTGTAATTTAAATTTGTTTGTTATCCACCTTCCCATTGCTCTTCTAGTAGTATTCAATTTTGTCTATTTCAAAAAATTTAACGAATAAATATTTTCAGGAAAAGGGCCAAATGAAAAAGGAACGTCTCAAAGCGAAGGGCAAGCAATGCGCGGTGAGCCGAGGCCGTCGCGATAATATGCACGTTATAAAGGAACACGAAGGATGGGATGTTTATTAAGAGATTTCAGTGATTCATTGATTATACGTTAGTCCATGATATTGTTCCTTATCGGGGTTGAGCCCCGTTCCGCCTTTAAATTTATTGCAACGGGCCAAAAATTGAAATTTTGTAGCTATTTTTTCGGGTGAAAGTGAAAAATGGGACATTTCCATGAAAAATATTTTTCTTTTAAAAATATTCAGCAAAGTATTTAGCAAAAAATTTTATATACTTTCCATTCATTGAAAAATTTTTGGATTGCCTCCCCGTTCAATTACTTGTATTATTTTGAAAAATATTGGAATTTATTTTAAATTTACATTTTAGATATTTTAAAAATAATTTTAATAGCAAATAGCAATTTTTCACGCGTAAATTTTTGATGATTTGGAACATTTGAAAGTCGGCGTTTTTGGGGAAATATTTTGTTACCAATAATATGTGGTTAATGTTGTTATATTTTTTGTTGAACAATAAATTTCTATATCACAAATTGCAATTACGAACCGATTTTCTGAACAAATATCATTCATCGCGTTTCTCTGCTTCGTTTGTTTTTTTATCACATATTTTTTGTCAGTCAATGGACGTTTTCTTAGTTTTTTTTTCTTATTATAGTAACTTCTAACCAAAAATCAATACAATAACGAAAAAAATTAATACAATCTGCGCCTCTTATTTCCGTTTATATTTGCATTTTTGCATACATATTTGCATTTTTATTTTTTATCTCTTGAATCAACTAATTTTTTGATACATTTCCAGATGTCATGGTATAAAATTGTTAAGGACATTGCTTTGATTTCTTATCAAATTGTACGGAGATTTTTTTTGCATAATCAAAAACATAATTTCTTAATTTTTTGCCAATTATTTTTTGATTTGTTTGTTATGATAGAGGTTATTTCTTATTTCTTTTTGCATTAATATTTTTTGCGGTAAATTTTTAGAATTGCTTCAGTCATTATTTTTGAAACGGTCAAATGGCGACGATTAAGTGGAAAGGCGTAACAATTCCCGATGGCGTTCAGGTACATTTATAGGATACTTCCGCAAAAAAATCATAAACCGTATTTGAAAGTTTAGTACGATATTCACCATTTTTTGACACCGTCGTGCTATGAGGGAGACCTGAACTCCGTTCTGATCCCCGCCGGCATGATTCTCGATCGAGTCAAACAGCTTGCGCACGAAATTCACGCTGTTGTCGGCGATCAGGTACGGCAAACGTTGGGAAAGTCGACACTTGTAAATGAAGCCATGAATTTTTTTAGGAACTAGTGATGTTGTGTGTGCTGAAAGGCTCGTATCGTTTCTTCAGCAATTTGGTCGATGAACTTTCGGTCGTGCGACACGGCTGCAAAACCGCTGTCCAAGTGGAATTTATCCGGGTGAAAAGCTATGAAAACACTGCAACTTCCGGCACTTTAGAAGTCACCGGAATCTCCAATCTCGGAGAACTCACAGGAAAGAACATACTGGTGAGTTTGTCATTAAAATATTTTAGATCCATAAAAATTATTATCAGAAAAATTTCAGGTGGTGGACGACATTATCGACAGCGGCCTAACCCTGTCACGGCTGCTCGAAACGCTGAAAAATCTGAAAGTTCGCAATGTGTGGACCAGCCTCCTACTCTCCAAGCGCGTTCCACGCAAAGTGGAAAGCGTCGAGGACTTCGTGGCTTTCAATATTCCCGACAAATTTATTGTGGGGCACGGTCTCGACTACAATCAGGTATTCCGGGACCTGAGCCACATTTGTGAAATGAGCGAGAAAGGCATTGCCAAATATCGAAAGTGAGGTATTAAATTGCTGAATTGGCGACGACGGTAGCCAAATCTCCCACTATCGCATTTACGGTGAGAGCTAAGAACCTGACATTTTTCATAATATTCGATTCTCTATTGTATATTTTAACGACACATTTCTTGACTTTATAAAACATTTGTTTTAAAAATGGAGAAAATAACACCGCAAATAGTACAAAAGTTAAATCACATTTCATTTATCACAATGTTCTAGAAATGTTAGCATGACATAGTTACAGGAAGGCAAATGAATAAACAATCGCAAACATTTATATGTAAATATAATAGAAGTCAAAATGTTTCCATTAAAAAAAGTTCGGTTCGCAAAAAAATACTTTTAAAATGAATTATACATAAATTTTTTGATGTATTCCTGGCATTGCCACTCCTGGTTCGGCTAAGTTAAAAAATTTTCGGCTTTCGGGAACTTCGCGTAAGGACTACGTCTAACAAGGGATGGGGCTATAAGCGCCACGCCAATTAATTGTATTTTTGAAAATGGGAACATTCACTTCAAATTATGCATGAAATTTTGAAATTTGTTTTCAAGCTATGATTAACAACACACCCGATCCGTGGCATCCTCCGTCTTCACGCGAAAACATTGCTCCCAGTTGTCGGAGGGCGGTGTGCCGCGATAGCGACGCGACACAATCACCGGCGCTCGCTTCACCAACGCGCACGGCGACTCGCGCGCCAGAAGCGACTCACGCAAGTTCCAAAACTGACCGCGGATGACGCGAATCTGGCAGTGGTAGAGAAGGCGACTGTGCGTCTTATCCACGCGGAACAACATCATCAGCTCCCTGCACAGCTGGTCGACGAATTGCGGAGTGATGAGTTTGAGGAGGAAGTCGCAAAGTTGGTCGTCCCACGGCTACAAATTGCGTTTTTAAACGGAAACAATATGTTTGCACGAATTTGGTCGGACGCACTACATTTAAATAATTAAAAAAAAACGGTTAAAATAAATACCTTGGATGCCCAGCTGAGCGTCGACCAATCGAAGGGAAAATGACGGAAACGACTGGCACTTTCGGGATGTTTAATGGGGAACGCGAGTCCATTGTCGATAGCGGCGATTTTTATCTCCTTTCGTGCAACGTGCCTGAAGAAGAAAAAAAGGCTAAAATGATATTTAATTTTGTGATGCCGAGGATTTTCGTACCTTTTTATATGCCATTTGAAAAAGCATTTAAAACTGAGTTGAATAACACCATCTAGAAAGAGCAAAATTTTTTTCTCGAAAATTATACCTTGATCCCCCCTGCGGTTTTTAGAAACTTCAACGACCCACAATCCAATGCACAGAAATTTCCTAGAGCTGAGATTGGTGAAATTCAACTCCGTTTTTAATAGTCTTTCAAATGGTATATAAAAATCTACTAAAATCCGCGGCATCTTACCTGCAAAAAAGAATCTGATTTTGAAAACCTTATTAGCCAGTTGTCCATATGTCTGTCAGTGTTGCGAATTATATAGTCTAAAATGCACATTTTCTGAAAGAGTACGGTGAAGTCGTGGATCTCGTGTTTGGTGAGCACGTTGCTAGCGCCAATGTCATTCCACTCCGCCATCACTTCTGTCGCTGGCCGATATCCCGACACGTATAGCTGAGAATTATTTAATTGTGAACACAATTATGAACATGAGCATAATAAGTGATGAAAACATAAAGTCTCAATAAATATTCTACCTGGAAGCTACCCTGTTTTGGCCGTGGCTCGACTTGCCGACCACAGCACTGCCCGTAATAGAAGCTCGGCGAGCATAACTTCACAACTCGTGTTTTTGGCACAATGAAAAACTAAATACGATCCAAAGAATTGATTTTTTTATAAATGTAAGAAATCATAAATAAAAAACCTGCAAACGTGTGTCTACCACCGAAGCGCCCGTTTCGGACAAATACCCGGAATTTGGAATAAGGCATGCCCGTCCAAAGCAACAAAAGCAAAGAATCCGTTGAAAAAATTTCGGCCATTTCGGATTTAATGACGCGAAAGGTTCCTCGTCACGTGGCTTGAAAATTGCTATTATTTCGCCCTGCACATTGCGCACAAAATACGAGCCTTAAAAAGTAGAAACGTTTCGGAGTTCGAAGAAGGCACGAAAATTTAATTCGAAGAAGGCACGAAAATTCAAGTATAATAATAATAATAATAATTTATTACGTCATAAGAACGCGAAAGAAAAAAAACAAAAACAACAGGAAATAAGGATAAAATAATTTAAGTATCATAGTTAGTTGACCAATATAATAAGATAAACAACATTACTTGGAGGTAAGACATAAAACGTCAACTTTTTTCAGATTATCTCTAAAACTATTAGTAGACGGAGAAGCAATGACTTTTTGATCCAATTTAGTAAAGCCTGATAGCACGAATGAAAAATGAGTTACGCCTGACTTGGAGCCGTGCTAGTGGAACATGAAATTCTAGTCTATTCCTTTTGATGGTAGCAGTTTTAA
>SAUE01000491.1:16798-28061 GCA_009724625.1 Deladenus siricidicola
TCGCGCAAATTCATCGCGCAAAACTATCGCGCATTTTCGTTGCGCGATGGTTTTTTTATTAAGAAAAACCATCGCGCAATGACGTTGCGCGATGAAAAATTACGCATTTTTCCTTTAATTTGCTTGATTTTTTCCTTTATTTTTTCACCCGGCAAAATTTTTTTTACCTTGGTCCCCCCCCTTTGGTCATTTTTTGGCCTTCGGCCATTTTGCGTGATGGTTTCTAATTTTTGACCCCATGCGGCGCGATGGGGGGGGGGGGCGGGGGTCCGACCCCCCTCTTGCCTGACTATGATATATATATAACCCCCCTCTCGCCTGACTATGATATATATATAAATTTGTCCATATATATATAAAAATTTGTTTTGAAAGAAGCTATAAAAACGAACGTTAAAAATTAAAATTTATTGTTCGAGTTTGTTTAGCTTGTTTTTTCTAGAAGGCACGGTCGTGAGCCTGAAATCGTTCGGAAAAGGGAGGATTTTCAGCATTCCGTTAGCTCTTCTTCCTCCTCAGAAGACGAACAAGCATTGGAGGAACGCCGAAGTCGAGCTCGACGTCGCCGTAAGCAATACGAGCATCAAGAGGAGGCGCCTCTGGAGTATGAGGATCCCGACGACGAAGAGGACGAGGTAATTCTTATTTTCTCTGTTGTGTTAAAACATTTTCAAAAATTTGTATTTTTATCTAATTTTTTTAATAAAATTTTTGAATGGGGTTTGAATGGGGAGTTTGGACAATTTTTGCAAAATAAACTGACCAGTAAGCTATAATGTTTTATTTTTCTAGGAGGAACGTCTACGTCGTCGCATGTCCATAAAGCGGCTGGCGAAGCAACGCGAGGAAGAGGTTAATAAAAATATTTTTTATAATTTTAAAACGCAAAATGTTGTTTTTTATGTACCTTTGAATTTTTTTGCGCATTTTTAGGCGGAGTTAAAAATGATAAACTATTTTATTTTTTTAGGAGTTGCTAGCGAAACAAGAGGACGCCGAGGATGTGAGCGGTGACAGCGAGGAAGAGAGTTCAGAAGAAGAGGAGGAGACCGAGTCCGAAGAAGACGCCGCGCCCCGACTTAAGCCGGTTTTTGTAAGAAAGTAAGTTCTTGAACTAAAAATTTTCCAATTTTTTTTTTGCGATTATTAAACTGAACATTTTATCTTGAAATTTTTTTTGATAGCTCACTATATTTTTTAGGCGCGACCGAATTACGCTCATTGAAGTGGAAAAGGAGCATGAACGACTGGAACAAATACGATTACAAGAAGACAGACGTAAAGAGGAACGAAAAAAGGAATCTGTAAAGGTAAAATTAATGATCTATCCAATAAATAAGTTTGTAGCACTGTTTGAGCGTATGTTTTGGATTTTCCAACCAAGGATCCGTAACATTGAGAATTTGGTTTATTTTTTTTTGACAATATATACGTAGATTATTGTAACTTATTGTAGGAGACGGATCGATGAATTTAGTCTTGAGGGCATGCCCAAAAAAAGGTGAAAAGGCATGCCCAAAAAGAAATGAAAAAGCATCCCCAAAGAAAAGGCATGCCCAAAAATTCTAGAATCCAACTTTCAAAAAAGATTAGCAGCGAATGATTTTCTTTTCTTTGGGTAGACGTTCAAACAAACTCACTAAGCTACCCAATATTTATTTTTGCAAAAGTTAGAAAAATATTAATATATGTATCTAAGTTTCCACGCATTTACTTGGTTAATAATTTTAAAAATTCATTAATTTGAAATACTATTTGGATTTAGTTGTTAGAAGACACTCTTCGCCGCGAACAAGAAATGGAGAAGACGAAACGGGAGGAAAACGTTGATTTAACCGCTGTAAATACCGACGACGAAAGCGAGGAAATCGCATATGAACTATGGAAAGTTCGCGAGATGAAGCGACTTAAGCGGAATCGCGAGGAACGCGAACTGTAAACATTTTTATTTTGTAGAATTATTGTGCTCATTTTTTGCATTATGTAATTATTTCAATTATTCATTCTAGGCAAGCACGCGAGAAGACAGAGGTCGAGAAAATTCATAATATGACAGAGGAGGAACGGCGAAACTATTTGCGCATGAACCCGAAAGTCATCACTAATCGAGTTCGTTGTTTTCTCTATTTCAATGTTAAAATATTGTAATTTAACATTGAAATTTTTAGCAAGACAAGGGCAAATACAAATTTCTACAAAAATATTATCATCGCGGTGTTTTCTTCTTGGATCAAGAGGACGATGTCCTGAAGCGAAATTTTGCGGAGGCTACCGGCGAAGATGAATTCGACAAATCGGTTATGCCGAAAGTTATGCAGGTATTTTCATTTAAAAGTTTGCCAATTTATAAAGGAATTAAAAAAACTAACCGCTTAGGTGAAAAACTTTGGTAAAGCAAGTCGATCGAAATGGACGCATTTAACGGCGGAAGACACCACCGATCATCAAGGCATATGGGCGGCACAAACTGCGCTAAATGCCAAATTTTCGGCAAAACAGGCTGCAGGTATGAGGAACGTTTTCGAGAAGCCAGCTATGAAGAAACGAAAAGGCAACGATGATTGAGACGGTCAGAATATTGAACTTTTTTTTGTTGAATATAAAACGTTTTTATTTCATCGATTTTCATTTTTGTTTTGCAAATAAAACTATTGCAATTTTTGAAGATATTTTGCGTTATTTTACAATTATTTTTGGTTGTGTTTACGTTGTTTTTTGTTTGCTTTTTTTACATTTTTTAGTAGCATAGAATATGTATGAGCGTGGAATTTTCATTATTAAAAATATACAAAGCAAAATTGATTTTATGTATAAAAAGATAAAAACAAAATCAATAAATAGCCAATCAATTGCAATATCTATAACAATCATACATTATACTTTTTCTTCAATTGAAATTATTCTTTAAGATAATTAACAAATTTGAGCATCAAAAAATTGGAAATGAATTTGATATTCGATAATTAAAATTTTCATTCGAAAGCAGAATAAAGTGTAAAGATATATTTTAGTAATTTTTTTAATTTTTAAATAACAATTTTTTACGCGTTCTCTCTTGCACAAATATCGAAAACACGGGCGTCCCAAGTATAGTTTTACTTGGAAATTTTTTTCTTGGATAATTGCTTCAAATTCTATCCAAATTGTTTTAATGCTTTACTAAAAAAATCCAAAAATATTTTTGCACATTAAAAGTTAATTTATACACAAGTTAATTTACAATTCATGTTAATAATAACAATAATAATCATTTTGAATAGTATTTTCTAAAAAAGTAGAGTTTTGCAAAATGTGATTCGTTGAATTCCGATTGTTTTTTTCCATAAGGATTGCCGCTTGTGGTAGGAATGAGGATGAAGATTCGAAGGAGTAGTTTTCCCACTTTTGGTTTACTTGAATTTCTTGTGAATGTGAAACATCATTCGATCGAGGATTTTCGAGTATGGTTGGCGATTCTTTAACCTGGGTATCATAACTCGATGGCTGAATGGATGACGTAGGCGATGTGCCATCCATTGGAGGACTAAATGCTGAGAAGGAGAGTCGCGAGCACGATTCGGAAGAAGTAGTTATTTCCATCTCGGCTCTATCCTTATATGAGTTGTTTGTTTGAAGTTCTCGATGTACGACTCGTTCAAAATCGCTCAACGAAAGTAACCTTTCTTGGCCAGTGTATGGACAGATCACCTGAAAAGTTTTTTTGTAAACGAAAGATACTTTCACATACGTGGTAGGATGGTAGGGTGGAATTCCGACGTCTTTTTGAGCCTCACGATTTCGAATTTTTTTGACTAGCCGGAATTACTAATTGAAAAATTTTAATTCCGTCCACCTTTTGGTACAAATCAGGGGTTGTAAAATTTGCGGTTTTGCGGCTTTTTTTTTGGCAAAAACATGCGATTTGCGGTTTGCAAAAATCAAAATTTATTTGCGATTTTCACAAATAAAATTTACTTGCGGCCCACCCCTGGTACAAGTTTCATTTTGATCTGAAATTTTTAGAATTCGAAATATTACGTCCGAATGCGTACGAAATATGGTAGGAATGTACACATATCAGGAATTTTATTCTTCATTATGCCATAGTACATGGTGAATGCGCTAAAAGCTTCGATTTTAATCTTTTTTGTTTGTCAACCGATTTATTGGGTTGAGGAATAAGTTCGTTCGGTTTTTTTAAACAGTTTTATTTAAATGATATGTTTGTTATTTGGCAAAGTGTATATATGCATTTGATAGCGCGTTTTCTGCTCTACAAAACTTTTTAATTTTTTTTTAATAATTTAATTTTTTATTATTTTTCAGGCTTAGAAATGAAATATCCAGGAGGCAAAAATCAGCATTTTCGACAACTGCTTTCCTTCATGGAGCATAAAAAACTGCCAAAACCGCTCAGGACATACGCCGCGTGTATTGAGAAGGTGTCTTAGGCGTATCTATCGCACAAAAATGGTTTCCGAAGTTCAAAAATCAAGCCTCGAGTGGTTTCGGCAATTTTTTATGCTCCATGAAGGGAAGCAGTTGTCGAAAATGCTAATTTTTGCCTCCTGGATATTTCATTTCTAAGCTTGAAAAATAATAAAAAATTAAATTATTCAAAAAAACTAAAATGGATTTGTAGGGCAGAAAACGCGCTGTCGAATGCATATATACACTTTGCCAAACAACAAACATATCATTTAAATAAAACTGTTTGAAAAAAACCGAACGAACTTATTCCTCAACCCAATAATTGAAGCTATACTTTGCTATTATAATGTTAATTATTATCCTTGTTATGTCTTTATGACGTATTTTAAATAAATAATAAATAAATAAATATACGGTTTATGCTCACAATTTTGGTGCTGCTACAGTAACCAAATGGGCAGAGCCTAATCTCAATTTTTTTGCGTGCTTCAATCGAATCGAGAGTTCGAAAGAACATGCGAACTCCGAAATCAGGTTAAAAAATCGTTAAATTGGGCATAATTTGCTGAAAAAAGCAATTTTTGTATTTTCCACAGTTCATTTTTCCAGTTCACCAATATCGGGAAAAAATTCTGTCGAATGGGTATATATCGTTTCCATTGTTGGCACGCACAAAAAGATGAAAATTACTGCAGCAATACCAAAATTTTGGGCACTAAACCGTAGCTTCAGTGTGTTATGTTTTAAGTTTTACTTAAATTGGTTCATAAACAAAAAAGCTATTTACAATTAAAATCGGCTAACTCATTCTGAATAATACTTTTTGTGAAATGAGCCTACCGTTTCTCCGTGAACTATTCGTATGAGATGTTTTATGTATTCTTTGGCGAGTCGAAGAGTCCGAATTCGAGATAAATCCTTCTTCACGTACGGTAGCTTGCGCGCCAAATGCTGTAAATTAGCTTTAATCTCTTCATTTCTTTCACGCTCTTTTTCACTTGACTTTTTCCGCTTTGGTGCGCTTTTTTGCACTTTTTCAGAGGCGGCGCGCCGGTTGACTCGCGGTTTTTTTGGCCGAACATTTTTTAATGAGCCGCTAAGGTCAATCGAATTGTTTTCAGAGTTTATTTGAACGCTTTCGTCATTTTGTGGATTTGTAGTAAATAATTTAGTGCAGTTTCCGACTTTCATACTGTAGTAGATAATAACCAAATAACAACTATTTGTCTGTTGATAATATTCCTGAAATTATTGTTAATCATTTTAATTTAGAAGTCGTCATTTTCCATTAAAATTTGCAACAAGCCAATAACGAAGGTAAAGTTGGAGAATGCATATGCTAAGGAATATTCCTCAGCCGAAGAGCAATTTGTCCTATCTTTTTGAAACTATAATTGGCTGCATAAAAAGCTTTCCAAAAATATTATAGATTTGAGGTCATGAACTCAACAGATCTTTATGAAAAAAAGAAAATGCACTCAAACGGGCATGCCGACAAAATGAAACAAATAAGGCATTTTTTATATAATGTGCAATAATATTATATAATTTTCTCGCCATTCAAAATTGAAAAAGAAATGAAAAGATTGAAATTAAGGATAAATATTTGTCAATTTTCGCTTAACTCCTTTTAAAGTTTGCGCCAATTTCTAATATTTTTTGTCGAGATTAAAGTAATGTGAATGTAAATAATGTAATAATTTGAAGACCGATAAAACAAAAGCATACTCTAACTGAGTAATGCGGAAACCAATTTTTACTTTAGGGGATAAAGTTGTGGAATATAGCTTTTAGGCCGAAAGAAATATTTTAGAAAACATTTTTTTAATTCGACTGATAAAAACGAAAAAATTCCTGTACAAGTCAAAGTGAATTTTCTGCGCCAGTGATTTTTCAAAAACTTGGCATATTACGGCTTTGGAGTTCCGATTAGAAAGCATTTTATAACCTCAGGCAATTTCGAAAGCAATAAAATCCAAGAGAATTCGGCACTTACACAAAATTCAAAAAAGGATATGCGCCGAAGGTAACAAAAATTATTTGAATTATCAAATTTGCCGAAAATTCTCATCGTTTGAGATTCAGAATGGAGCACTTATCAATATTTTTATTTACTAAATAGTAATTTCCAGGTTAATAAAATAAAGCGTATAGAAAAAATGATATTTATACCATTTAAAAGATACTGTATTAGAATTATTTTCGTTAAATATATTGTAAAATTTATATTATGTATATGTAAACGGACAAAAATTTGCACTACGTTCATTCGATTTCATTACTTTGAAAAAATTAAAGTTTAGACACATAAAATTTAAACACAGCTTATACACATTATAAATTCTGAAATTGTTCAGAATGAACGAAAAACTCGTAATCTACAAAATTTAGTAAAAAACGGAAACAAACTTGTTGTATTGCGTAATTTATAATTTTATTTATTTTTTGAATGAAAGTTCAATTTTATTTATTTATTTATAACTGAAATGGAAATTTTATGCTATTCCAATACAAAATGGACCATGACAATGGATACAGTACTTAAGATTGCATTTACGGCATGGCAGTAAAAAAGTTAAGGGCGAATGAAAAAAAATTCAAAGACAATGAAGATGGTGTTTATCTCTCTCGTAGTCTCGAGTGGAATTGAGGAAGAGCCAAATAATTATGAAAACGATACTTCCACAAAAACAAATGAATTCTTCTTTCCATCAAGACTTTTGATGAGATGGGAATGACAGAAATTATTGTAATTTTTATGGCTTAAAACTTACAAGATAAATTAGAAAAAAACATTCTATTCTTCAATAAGTTTTATGTCATAACTTTTTACGATCAGAAGTACTAAACGTTTACTTGTAAATGAAAAGATGCGGTGTTTATCTCGGCCGAGTCTTATTGTCTAATAATTAAAAATAAAATATTGTCAACGTTAAAATTTAAAAGAATTGTCAACGTTAAAAGTAAAATACCGTTAAATTGAATATTTGTCAACGTACAGTATTCAATTTAATTAAATACTGGTACCTTTTAATTTGTCAGAGTTGGAAATTAATATTATTTATAAAAACATTACATAAAACAATGAGCTATGCATATGGAGGGAGAGACATATGTACATAGAGAAATACGAGAGGAAACCTGAGAGAAAAAAGCGGAAAAAATGAATGATTTTACAGTAAATGTGTGTAAAGGTGTAGATAGGGAATTAATATATTAAAGAAAATACATTTTTTAAGTACGAATATCACAAAAATATAGAAAAATGAAAAGTACATAGAATACGAAAAAAAGAATGCCACAATGTCGGGAATTGATATGAAATTTTTGAAGTCGACCGCCAAACCCAAAATTTTTTCTGGTGTAAAGTCGGCTTTAATACAAAATTAGTTTTTGGAAAAAATAATAGAAATTATGTAACTGATAGAATATAAATTATGATGGAAATGGAAATACAAAGTGAAAGAAAAATGTTTCAGATCCCAAATTAAAATTAGGATTAGGAAAAAAACATTTTTTGTTCATTTACAGTATAACTAGAAACAAAAGGAAAACCTTAGCTAGCTATCTCAATGTGTGTGAATCCTACAATATATCCGCGAATAATTTTACAATGTGTAAAAGTTTTTGAATTATTATTTTGAATTAGAAACTATCTTTTTGCAATTCCTGAAATATTTTGCATTTATTTTTAAACTTTTTTCTTTTCTCAATTTTTTAAATCCATACATTTATTTTGCTTCATTAAAGCATATTAAATTATTTTTTAAATTCTATTATAATTAAGAAAGACCAAAAAAGAAGTTTATAAACAAAAAAGAAAGAAAAAACATTTAACTTAAAAAGAGTTACTTTTAACGAAAAAAGCGAGGATGTGCATCGATAATCTAAGTCCAGTACCAAATATGCTGAACAGAGCGAAAAAAACTGCCAATTTATCCTTTTTAAGGCAAACTTTTGTGCTTCTGGCGGATTCATCGCTTCCGTCCTCAAATTTCATCATTCGCCAATTTGCGGATTTTTCGATTGGTTTTTGGTGTTTTGGCACAAAAGCGCCAACAAATTGATGAAATTGTAAATCTTTTACGGCCATTGATTCAATTTTGGTACAATTTCAAATGTGTTGGGGGAAATTTAGTAAAAAAATAAATCGGTAGCAAACTTAAAATAAATGCCTATATCTAAAATTTTTGACATTTTTATGATTGACCAAATAATCTTTGATTTTTTTTTCAGTAATTTTTTTCATGTTTTGGTAAGAAATTGCAAATTTCAATTTCCAACAATACATACTTGTAATAAACTTTTTAAGAATTTGCAGACTTTTGTTTTAAAATTAAAAACAAAAGGTTAATAAAATTGATAAAATTTCGTAACTTGAATTCCAATAAAAATTCGAACTTGCATTTGAGCAAATTTTATTTTATTTTTTATTAGTACGGTACAAAACCAACAAATACATTCATGATTTTTTTCAAAACGTTTAAAATATACATAAAAGTTGCATTCATTTTAAAAGCGATTTTCTGTAATTTTGTACCAAATGCTTGTCCCGACCAAAAAACAGCTAACGAGTTTTTTCAAATTTACATTCTGACTAATTTGGACCACTGATTGCTGAGATATGGCTGTTTTAAAATTGCAAGTCGGGCACAGCTAAAGGGGTGGAGAGGGACAGATTTTGATTTTAAAATTTCGCGGCCGACTTGGATGTTTTTTATTTTTTGCACATTTTATACTCCCATTGATAGAATTTTTTACAAAATGTTTCAAAAATCAACATACAAGCGTTATTTTACACGCTGAATTCAAATGTTTAAACAGATTTTTAATTTCTACTACTGTGGCTTACTGTAGAACCCAATGTGCAAAGTTGGTATGTATTAAAGTGCGCTATACCTAAAACCTCATAACCAAATCATCTCATATAGTGTTTTCGGAAATGTTGATATAATATTCAACAATATTTTTTAGGCTGGAATTGATCTAAACGCGATAGATGAACGTCAGCGCCGATAAAAACGCCTTAGAGATATGAATATATTTTATACTCTTTGAAGCTGTGCAACCTGCTCAATTTTCAACAGATAGCAAAGAAACAATATTGACAATGATAATAATAAAAGTTCTGATAATTCTGTTTGCAAAGATTGTTAATGGGTTTTTTTGGGACGCTTGTCTTTATTTTGGCACTAAAAAGTTTAAAAAATTCGAACTTCCAAAAAAACATAAAAAAAGGCACTGCGACATTTGCGGACGGACATTTGCGGACGACTTTTGCGGACGACACTTGCGGACGGGACATTTGCGGACGAAACAATTTTTCCAGTTTTTTTAATTTTGAAAATTAAAAAATTCAGATGTTTGACTGAGTGAAATGAAATTTCCCAAAAAATTTGTTTCGCAAAATAAGGTATCATTTGTATTTCAAGTAAAAGCATTTTTCTGAAACCAACTAATGAAATAACAAAATATATGTATGAAAACATGACCATTAAAGATAAAGTATTTTCATTGCTTTAGAAAATTCGGGGACCTACAATTCAGTAATATTTAAAACAATTTTGGTTATCGGACCCCAAATTTTTTTTAATGATTTAGGTTTTCTGCCACAGGGAACTCGAACTTAATAAGATTTCTCACTGATTTTCTTGTTTTTATACAGTTTTTGACATTTTTACAGGAATTGGGGTATAGCGACCCCCCAACACCTGTTGAAGTCCAAGCCAACTCCGAGTTAAACTCTCTAAACTCCGCATCAATCTCTAAGTTTAAGCCAAACTCCGAGCCCCCAGCTTCAACACGTGTTGGAGGGTCGCTATACCCCAACCATCGTGAAAATGTCAAAAACTGTATAAAAACAACAAAATCAGTAATAAATTCAAATTCCTCGTGCCAGACAATCTAAAAATAATCAATAAAAAAATTCGTTTTGGTGTCCGATAAGCGGAAAAAACCCAATTTTTTGATATCTGCGTCCGCAAATGTCCCGTCCGCAAGTGTCGTCCGCAAATATCCCATCCGCAAATGTCCCGTCCGCAAAAGTCGTCCGCAAATGTCCGTCCGCAAATGTCGCATCACCAAAAAAAATTCTCCATGGGTGGTAGTTACCTCCCGGGACGGCCACTTTATTGTAATTTTCAAAATTGTTGTATATGATTAAAAAACCCTTAAAATTTAATAATTTAATGAATTTTTATGGTTTTAAAATATTTACTTTATGTAATTGAAATTAAATTATTTTTAGTTGGCAAAAATAAACACGAAAAAAGGGACAAATGCATTTAGATATATCTAAAGAGAGAGAAGGAGTGGAAGTCACACGTTATTTCATTTTTTTGTTTATTTCATATGTTTCGCATTAAATTTTGGACGCGTGTTTTTTTGAAATGAAAAATCACATGTCGTTAAATATTATACAAAAATGATTCAAATGCGATTTTTCGAACAAAATAATGAACATCGGTGCTTAAAATTTATTCTATAAAGTTGTTCAAATAAAATTTATTGTAATTTTCAAAATAGTTGCCAATTTTGTGTAACTTTTCACAGTATACATACAACTAGTATTTTGAAACTTGAGTCACAATGGTGGTGCAAACTCGAACTCAACATACAATTCATTTTGGAACTGAATTTGAAATTTTTGAAATTATAAACAATGGTCGTGACCAGGGTTGGGAGGAATTCCAAATTCCGGCGATTTTGAACCTCGGAATTTCGAATTCCGATTTTTTTTGAGTAGTCGGAATTTCGAATTGAAAATTTTAACTTCTGCCCAACCCTGGTAGTGATATATACACACACACACACACACACACACACACACACACACACACACACACACACACAC
>SAUE01000491.1:28895-39434 GCA_009724625.1 Deladenus siricidicola
CACACACACACACACACACACACACACACACACACACACACACACACACACACATATATATATATATATATATATTTGTTTTTAATCTTTCCATTTTACATATTGTTTTTGAACGAAATGTTTTGTTATTTCTCTAGAAAAATATTCAGAATAATAATTTTTGCAAGAAATTTTCTTTTCCATTTGAAAGAAAGAATTTTTTAGCAATAAAATGTTCCAAAGTGAGAAAAAATGGTGAATAAAAAAACGGCGAATAGTGTTTACAATTAAAGCCAAAAGTGCTTGAAAGTGCACGTGTGTGTTAAATTAATAAAAAATAAAGCCAAAAAAGACAAAACGAAGATTGAGGGTGAAGGTAACCTTTGTATGTATCAATGCTAGGGCTTGAATTATTCTTGAATCCTGATCCATTTTTGACTAGAGTCAGTCTCTAGACTAGACTCTAGAGCCCAGAGCGGAATAACAAATTCGGATTCAAAAAGACTTTTAACTTGAGAGCAGTGTCGTAACTTGAATCTCAGACTCAAACGGGTCTCCTGAGAAATCCAGTTCCACCCAAACGCCAGATGTTGGATGCAATTTTTGTCCGAATTTTGATTTATTTTTCCTAATTGTATTCAAGTGGGATCTAATTTTGAATCCAGTTTGGATACATTTTGCAAATTGAATCTATAAATTGTATCTATTTTTAGATTCTTGTGGATTCAAAACGTATTCAATTTACAACATTGCTCAGGAGTCAAGCTCTAAAAGGCCTGCTTTTACCCGATGAAATGATTGAAAAATGTTGTCTGAACTCAAAAATTCTCAATTACCTTTTTGAAATGATGTAAAAAATTCTTCGATTCCACATTTCTTTTCCTTCCTATGGGTTCATTCTTTCTTTTTGCTCACAATGTCAACGAGCGAAAATCGAATTCGACCAAAAGTCATTTAATTTCACATTTATTTTTGGTTTGATTTTTCTTTAAAAAGATTTTTTGTGGATTAATTATAAAACATATGTATATATTTCTGTTTATAACTTTTTTTATGGAAAAGCTTATGAAAAAAAATTAAAGATGAGAATTTTAATTTCATTTCTTAAACATTTTTTGTGTTTGTCACGCAATATGACTTTTTATCAATGTTATGTTTAATAGCTTTGAAAACATATTTCACACAAAGAAACATTGAAAAAACATTAAAAAACTCACACGTTTGTGTAAGTTAAATTTTGCAAAAATTTTCAAGAATATTTTTTCAATTTACAAAGAAAAAGTATATGTTTCTGAGCGGTAAACTAATGATATGATAATGATTATCAAATTTTTTGTTTTACGCAACTTCGTTTTTCCAGCAATAATAATTTCCATAAAAATTTGCTTATCACCAATTTGCTATTTGTTTTTCGCGATAAATTTATTAAGGTAATCGCTTTTTTATAAAAAATTGCAAATATAATGGAATTGAGATATTATCAGAGCGAAGTGGAAATAATTACGAATTGAACATATTATGTATCTGCCACGAATTTGCAAAAAAATTGCACGTGATTTTCCGGTGAAATTGTAAATAAATAAAATTCATTTTTATATTTTTCCGACTTTTGGTCTTCTCTTTTTTGGCTTTATTTTTCTGCAATTTTTATTTTTTTATGTAAAGGAAATTGCAAACGATTGTCACAAAATAATCTTTAATTTTTTTTAATTTTTTTTGCTTTTGAAATTGAGGTTGTCATAAATCAACAAATAAATACATAAATATGTATATGTTGTGACAGATTTAATTTGATCTTTATGTTTATATTGGGATATATTTGATAAACCTTTTCTTTCAAAGATGTTTTGTAAACCGAATCTCTGACAAACTCCGCCCCATACCGTTTACGTTTATTTGAATTTTTTCTCTGATATTCTCTATTTGAAGATTTTCGTTTTTTTCATTTCATATGTATGTATGTATCTTTTTTCGAATCTTCATTTCTCTATTTTATACTATTTCTTTTCATTTCTCCAAAGATTTATTTAAAAACAAATTTCCAAAAGAAATTTTCTCTCAGTTTTAGAACATTTTTCGTATTTTCCAATTTTATGATTTTTTTAAATAATTTTTTATTTTTCTAAATATTTTCTATAAATTTTACCCAACGATTGAAAATAGTTGAACCTCTGAAATTTGCTTACAATGGATATTTATTGCTAATTGATTTTTTGTATATTATTTACTTTTGTAAATGTTTAAAAATACCGTGGTGCGTTATCAACATGCGCTTTTTGATAAGCTTTTTGAAAATTTTACACTAATTTTCGTTAGGTTAGAGGCCTGCAATACGAAGGCTATTTAATCAAAAGATGTGGTCAAGAAAATTTGCCTCATTGGCAGTCTTCCTGTTGTGTGTGTGCATTAGTGCTGTGTTCTTTGTGTGTTCAATGAGCGGTTCACACGACTTTCAAAAGATGAAAAACGCTTGTTTTCTTCGCAATTGCACGTATTTTTATATTTGGTGGTTATTTTAAGAATTTAAAGTTTTCCAATAAACATAAATACCAATATTCACTCAAATTTTCCTTATTGCCTTCTGGTTACATTGTTTGTCATATTTCGTAAATTTTTAACAGGTTTATTAGCAGGAACAAAATCGGTGGGGCTTTATAAATTAGAAGTAGCGAATAATAATAATAATAATAATACAAATAGAAATTTTTGCAGGTTTCAGAGAGTGAGGGAGAGAAATTATTCCGCTCTCCGTTTCTTTCATTCACTATGACTTCCTCTTTTGATCTGTCCCTCTCTTCCTGATCTACTACTCTTTCTCTATCTTTGATATAAAATCGAAGAAAAAACAAAATAGATTTTTTGTATTAATTTTCGAATGATTTTTTATTTCTTACTAGTTTTATAATTTTAAAAATTGTGAAAATCATTTTTGTCCAAAACAAAATTTTGTTAAAAACACGTTGTTTCGTGAGAGATAATAAAACTTTGCAATCATGTTTTGAATTTTCATTGATTTTTTGGAGACAGTTTTTACAAAATACTTCCTAACAAACATCGACTTTTGTTCTGAACAAATGGTTTGCTATTTTCACTGATAATAACGATGAAAATTTCGCGTGACAGTTTTATCGTATCATTCGAAGAAATATCAACAATTCTTTATCATCTCGGTTGATGATATGCATGAAAAATAAATTGTCATTAAAACGCATTTACTTACCATATATGTTTACGTGCGTTTTTTAATGAAACGTTTTCGGTGCATTTTTCTCTAACAGGTGCATTTTTTCATTTGACTCGTTCTTTTGGCTCTCTATTTATTATCTGACCTCATTTCACTCTTTAATTTTATCAACTTAAAAAAGTGAAAAATGACCTAAAAGCCTCTTATCACAATGTAATACATTTTCACAATGTAATACATTTTTATTATGAAAACTTTATTTGAAATTCTCGAACCATTTCTCATTGAGAAAATTTCATTTTAAAGTTTCAATTATTTGCAATAATTTATCATTCTGATTTTATTCGCTATTCCCAATACATTTTCCATTAAGGTTTTACCAATTCTGATGTAATCTTCCTAGTAATTTACACTGTTTTTGAATAACAAAAATATTTGTGAATATAAATCGCACAAATAAATAGTATGAACAATTGTTTTAAACTTAAGAATAGAAAATCTCATTCATTTTTCTTTTTCGTTTAAATAAAAACTTAAGAATTTACCGGACATTTAATTAAATTAACATGTCAAAACGCATTAATTTCGGAATAGATTTAATACTGTAATTCGATTTAAGAGAGTAAAAATTATTTTTAAATTTCATTTTAACTTTTGTGATGATCAAAGTGATTACGCGATTTATTTTATTACATACTTTACTTGTACCAAATGAGAATTGAGAAATCGATTTTCGTCCGGGCAGAACAAATGTATTCCAAAATGATGAACGAAATTTTCAGACTATAAACTGCGATTAACTTCCCATTAAACAATTTTATTCGTTTTGATTTCGTTGTGAGAAGCTCTGTTTGATTCGTTTCGATTATTAATTCAAGCAAGTAACATATCGATATAAATGGCGCAGCGAGTTTTGTCGGCTTTGGAACGTGCCAAGTTGGTGTGCTGGTTCGAGGAAACGAACAGTTTCTGCAAAGTGGCGCGACGGTGAGCAATATTAGTTGCTTTTAAATTATTCCAAGTTTGCATTTTTTTGGAATTGATTTAAAATAGCTGTTTGAATTCTTTCAAAATAATGCTCGAGTTTTAAGTTATGTACAATGAGAACTTATCATAAGACCTACAAATCTACGAATCAAGAAAAATTATTATTTTGAAAAAAATATTTTTGGACGCAGCCATCTTTGAGAATTTTGGTTTATGATTTTTTATAATTACATAGACTTTTTTTGTGTGTTGAAAAAAGTTGACGCTCTTAATTACAGATACCGCGCTGAGTTTGGAATGGAACCGCCGGTTCAGCTCTCGCAGATTAAGAAGTGGCACCAGAAGTTCCTAGAGACGGGGTCGGTTATGCCGACAGAACGGGGCGTGTCGGGACGAATTCTCTCCGATAGCGCCACCAACTTCCTCACAAATAACGCGCAGCCCTCAGCAACTTACATTTTTGCCGAGAACTTCAAACAGTTCAGCGAAGGCTCGTCCAGGTTCTAAAGCGTGTTGTGCCCTTATATGAATTCATAAATGTAAGGGTAAGAGTTAGCAGATAGACATTTTTCGCGTTTTACATTCCCAGCAATCTTGCCGCATTCCTTTTCCTTTGAGTCCACCGGTACGGTAGACAAAAAGAAAAAGCGTTATTTTATTCAACAAAAGCAAAAGATTTTGTAAAGCCTATGGAATTTTAACGCAAAAATTATATTAAAAAATGTCGGCTTATTAAAATTATATAATTTTGTATTCAAAATGTATTTTTACCAAATGCCCATTGATTGGAAAAAACAATATTTTAACATGAATTTTGGTTAACAGTGATTTAAACACAATCACATATATATTTTTGTCAAAATTTAAAAACTTTAGGCATTGCACTTTATGTAAAATATTCGTAAATAGTTGTCCAAATGCGCGGTTCAATTTGTGAAGTTACGATAGCTAGTCAATAAAAAAATACAAATTACATATATGTACATATAATTTTTTGACTACATCACTCTTTAAAAAACCTTTTTCTATGAATGGACCGATGGGGTTTGCTCATCGAATAAAGTCGATCTTTTAGATTTGGCTGAAATTATACAAAGAATTTATATGTATGTAGAAGTTATATTGATATATTCAACGTAACTTTAATATACTTTCTTTATTATATTTTTTATTATAAAATAAAATAAAATACGTACATAACTTCTGGTATAATTACAGCTAATTTGGAGAAATTTACTTTTTTCAACGTGTAAAGTAGAATCTCATTTGGGCAAAGTTTAGAGAATGTGTTTTAAATTACGATACTTAAAAAAATCTTTGACTGCCGTAGCTCTAATTTATTTTAATTGTATTTAAATATGTTCTTGCCTTAGCATATTTTTTTTATCAAGTTTTAAATTTAATTTTCAATCTGCTATTTTTTAATAACGACAAAATGTACTCATTAAATACAAATCAGTATAAAAAATAGGAATTTTAATTTTTATATGTTATTAAAAAGTTATAAAATGTAATTTGAATGGATTGTTTTAATTAAATTTTACGTTATCAATTTATTTGTTTTATTAAAAATAAATCGAATGAAAATAATTTTTATTTGAATTGTAACTAAAAAGTGAATTTTAATGAATAATAAATTTATCATTTTTAAATCGTTAAAATTATAATGTTTGACAAGCACTAAAATGGAGTAAGTGAAAGCCTAAGGTTACAATAATGATGAAAAAATAATGAGATCTAACGCATGTATAAAAAACAAAAAAATCCTAGAAAAAAATTTAAAATTCCTAGAAAAAAATTATAAAAAACTACATACATTGTTGCCTATAACAAGATAACGTCAAAGTTTTTAGGTAATAGAAATTATACATATAAATAATAAAATTTATTATTTTGTAAAAATTCATAGATTCTTGGTAAGTTGCTATTTCAATTCACATAGAAAATTGAGCTTTTATTTCCTAAACGTCTTAAACGTTTTCGTTGTTTTTTTAATTATTACATCCTTATTCTGCTTAATAAATTCTCAATCCTTTCTTTGTGATAATTTTCACTGGTTCATTTGTTATATTTCGTTACTTTGCGATCTTCAAAAATAATGGCGAATGAAAATGATTCATTGGTAATAAAAAACAGCGGACACTTTTAGGACACCCTACTAAATCCTAATAGCCTAAACAATTTCAATGTTTTCAACACATTTAATTTACAGCATTTTAATAGTTTATAAGACTGTAATTACGGATTATAAAATTACGGTGTTTTTACTCTATTTACACCGTAATTACAGATTACGAAAAAGTGCTCGTAATTACGGTTTTTTGGTGTAGAAAATTTCTGAAAAAATTTAAATACAAAATCCCCCAGAATTTCATGAAAAATTTATCAAATTTTTTTCTAGTTTTTTTTCTGCGCATTTCCAAAAGTGTATTAAAAATTAGATTTTTTTGTTAAATTTTTTGACAGTCAATTACGATTATGAAAATTATTTTTCGTAAATACGCCCAGACCTGCTACCGAGACACCGATATTTGTGAATGACAATAGCAAACTACATTTTGTATGCTCATATTTTCCGACTAGATTATTTTCAAAGATTTTGTTGGGTAAGACAAAAACACATTTTTGACGCATAAACATATGTTTTTAACACCAAAATATGTTTTCGCGCTGAAAGTATAAACCTAAAGAATGGTTCTCCTGCGTGAGTGGAGTGCTTGTAGTTCGGCGCTTAGGTCGCGAGTTCGAGACCTATGTAGTTCTACCAGTTGCAGGGGCTCAACCCGTTGCAGAGCTCATCATTTTCTAGATATCTTGAAAAAAATAATTTTTATATTTTAAAATATTTCATCCGCGAATGCCTGTCTGAATTATTATTGATTATAGTGCATTTATACCGACCACATATTAACCTACGAACGGATAATCGGTTCGCAATTTTCCAAATTGTGTGGCATTATTACTACACTTGCCAGATTTTCAGGCTGACTTAACGGTACGCCACAGTATACAGCAGACTTCGGTGGCCTCTGGGAGCCACCATCAAATATTTGACGTCGTTGGCGCTGTTTAACGTGAAACAATGCAAAAGAGCAAACCATGGTAAGAATTAAAAATATGCCAAAAACGATGAATACTGTAGTAACGGATGTTGTCTCACGATACATTGATTCACACGTGCACCTTCAAAGTTGTAGCACGCTTTCAAAATTTACTTTAATTTAGAAGAACGCAATTTGTAGAAGTAGAATGGTAAAGATGAAATGTTTGTTACCCATCCCTTCTATCATGTATCTAAATTAAAAAAATTGAAAATGAAAAACAAAATTTGTCAGGTCAATTTAGAGATGGTGCGTTGTCTATCCTGCCTCTCTTATAGTGAATTTTTCCGGTGAAAAATCACGGAATTCAGACAATTGTTAACATTTTGTGCAGCACATGAAGTATAATAGCCATACATTTTTGGGGATTTACACAAAATTTATTTACACAAAAACGGCATAACCTCAAATTAGAAAAATGTAATTCTTGTGAAGATCCTATATGTATAATATCAATTGTGTGAATTATATTTTTGAAAATTTGAAATTTCGATTCAACAACGCTGCAAAAATATGTAGGAATTTTTATGGAATTACAAAAAAGATGTGAGAATGAGCAATAAAATGATGAAAACAAACAAAAAAGAACGACTGACTATTTGCAATAAAAGAAAGCAAATCCAACGCAAAGTGAAAGAGTTATGTGAAAAACACATTGTAAAACAATTTTTGTTCTTGTCGTTAGTTATTTATTTATTCCAACGCTTTAACTTTACTGCCTAACTTTCGCCACCGCAAAACCACGAAGGCTCAAAGTAAGACATTGCATTTAAGCATATATTTTAAAGAGAAAAGAGGCAAAATTTAAAATAGAATAAAAAATCAAGCTATTAGTGAATTGAATTTTTTAAATTACCACATCTAAAGCAAATTAATCTTTATGCTTTGAACGAAGGTCATATTTTAATTAACCATATGGCGTAATTTAAAAAATTGATAGTAAAAGAACAAAAACTTTTCATTTTCAAAGAAAAAGTTTGTTGAGGCTCTACACTATCATCACTGACTCTAAAATGAACGATTTTTCTACAAAAATTTTAAAAGTTGCTCGTTTTCTTAATTAAAAAAACTTCAAATAAAAGTAAAAAATAATTGTAAATTGAATTTTAACACGCGGAGACCAGATTTAACCATTTGTTGTAAACGGTAGCCATATGTGTCGGCTACAAAACTAAAGTTCTCCTGCGGATACTGTAGCGTACAGTTTTGAAATCGGCCATTTTTTTTTCGGTCTTTTTTCCTTTCGATTTTCGAAATCACGAGGGCCTTTCGATTTTCGAAATTGCGAGGACCTTTCGATTTTCGAAAAATCGGCCATTTTTTCGAAAATTTTCAAAATTTTTAAGAATTTTTTATCCAGGCCATAAGTAATTTTTTCAAAAAATTTAGTCGGTTTGTTAATACATCACTTATAGCTATTATCAATTTTTTATTATATGTATAAAAACATAATAAGAAAAATCGACAAAATAAAAATAGCCGAGTAGAGATCCGAACCAGCAAACACCAAAGCGCAGACGTGTAACCACTAAGCCACAAACGTATGCTTAGTGAACCATAAAATTTTGGTTGATAATTAAACAAATTACTGCATAATTTGCAAATAATTTTTTCTTGGTTTTTCGGAAATATATGTATTGAAAAATATAAGAATGAATATTATTCAATGAATATTATTTAGTATTATATTTTTTAGTACATATTATTTATTCTATCTTTATCTTTACATTGCAAAATTTGACATTTTGCTTACCTTTCATTTCTTATTTTCGAACTCAAACGTATTTTCAAAATAATTTGATTAATAGATCAATTAAAATGTGCGAAAAAAAGCAAAATCGATTGATCAAGCATTTCCTGCCGAACGAAAACAAAAATGCGGCCAAAAGACGAAATTTTAAAACATTTTCATTTCTGTTTCCCTTTTCCAAGTCGGATCTTATTTATTTTTCGATTATTAATAGAATTTTTTGTGAAACTTATCATTTATTGTACATAAGAAGAGAGAATTCAAAATGTTTACACGTTTCGAAATGCCAGACGTATGTAGTTCAAGGTTTAGTTTAGCGGAATCTAATATTTCTTTTGAAACGTATCATATGAGTCAAAAATATTGCTCATTAGAAAACTTGGTTTCGTTTTCTTAAACAAAAAACGGCATTCAGCTAAAAATGAACGGAAATTTTTCACGGCTGAAAAATGGTAATAAATATACGAACATTTTTACGCTGCAAATTCGAATTATTGTCATTCCAATTACAAAATCATCACAGCGGATGCCACTCAGATGATACGTAGATAAGGAAATAAAAGTGACGGCAAACTTCCGTCTATAAAATAAGGATTTTTGATTACGATAGAAATGTTAAAAAAACTACGGTCAGCTTCAGTAATATTTTTGATAAATAAGAATTTCCTGTGAATGACAATATACGTTAAATTTCGAAAATATTTCCGCCGCTTTTTCAATAATAATATTAAAACAACGACAATATTAAATACTTCCCATTCAACAAAAATGAAATTTAATTTTGGAAATTTTGATTTTCCTACGTTTTACAATTTAGAGGAAAATTTTAATCTAATTATGCCCAATTTATTTTCACTTTTTCAAATATTTCGCGGGAACTCTCACAAATTTTTATGTTGAAGTCTAACTTTAAATGTGGCGAAAAGGCAATTTTATGGAAAAATACAATTTTTATATCTCCTTGTATTTTAGAAATGAAATCATCGCCATCAATAATCGCAATGCGGGGGTGCTGTTCAGCGGTAAAATACCTGATGGTACTTGGTTGGATGTTGACTCCTGTGCACGCCGGTATGTTTACAAAGGAGAGTGTGCCGAGTTGTGGCGTTGTTAGGTGCGAGCCCAGCAACATTTTTTACTATCACGACTGCTCCGAACACGTTTGTAATTGGGAATTTCAAGTAAGCATTCACATAAATATCTCCGAAATGCATTCACTTGATTTTTAAAGCAGAGTTGTTGTGACTTGAGTCGCAAGCTTTTTTATTTTCCATTGATATCTAAAAATAAAGATTTCAAAGAATTTTCAAATATCTCAAAAATTGAAATGTTTTTAGTCCTGTTTTTCATCAAAAAATTTTCAAAAATTCATGCCTTCAAAATTATTTTCATAAAAATTGACAAGAAAGTAATAGTAGAAAATGGCGACCAGTCGTTTTTTCAGTCAATTTTTCGGTGACCCGACAACTCGTCAACAGACAACTCGTCTTCGGACAACTCGTCAAAAATTTATTTTTCGACAACTCGTCCGCGGACAA
>SAUE01000493.1:10530-29931 GCA_009724625.1 Deladenus siricidicola
GGGGAGAAAATTTCATATCGCAGCCAAGCCGATGACCACCGCACATATGTATTCGCCAGCGTACACATACATATGTTTTGGCTAGCGTACAACACGTACAACATTTCAAATCAACCTTCAATCAAACAAAAAATAATATCGCCATTTGCCTTATTTCTTTTCCCTTCATTCTTTTTCGTAGCCCTATTTCCAATCTATTTTGCATATCAATATCTCAATTTTATTTAACCTCACGGTTGCATTAATGCTCAACACTTCCTTTTTGTCGTTTTCTTTTACACAAAATTACTCAGGGCACAGGTTCACCGTCCCTTATTGCGGTATACCAGTTTTTTTTCTTTCTCTTTCGCATTATCACCATCTCTTCTAACTTTAAATTTTTCTGCCTCAGCCGTTTTGTGCCGTTCAAAAAAAAACAAAAAACAAACAAACATAAATCCACTCAACTTTAACGTCACAGGCCGGCTGGTTTTACGGTTATTTTATGTATTGGTTGTTTCGGTGAGGGCACCGAACTTCGAGGGGAGGGACTTTTGTGCCGGCAGACACGCAGTCTTCCTCTCTGTTCTTTTTCTCTCTTTATATACTGGCGCGTCCTCGCCGAAGCAGCATGAATAAGGCTGGCCGACCCTCAGATTTGTTATGCAAAAAGGTCACGTCTTTCTGCATAACAAATCTCCCTTTTTCTAATATAAAAATCACTTTTACTTTTCTTCAATATTTTATGACGCACAATTATTGACAGCCTTTGGGCTGAGAAAATTCAACACCCTCCCTGACCCCCCTAGTTCGGAGTCGGCTACGCCGACCCGACATTGTCGGCCAGTCATTTTGTGTTATAATTTTACACATGACGTTCAATTTGAAGCAATAAATGATGTGTGTGTTCTCACATACTTAAAATTGGGGAATTTGGGGAACTCGGCCAAGGCCATTATAAGATGTTCAAACAAAAGCCGATGAATGTAAGTTGGCCAAATCTCCGTTCAAGTCCAAATAGTAAGGTACACAGAATTCAGGTTCGATATAGCTATAATACAAAATTATACATTTTATATATAAAATAAATAAATATTACGCGCTTACTTAACCTCATATTCGGATTTTGCAATTTTTATTTTGAATTATCAGCTGCTAACATTAGTTTTAACTTTTAAATTAAAAATTATTTGCAATTTCTGTTCTTTCCTAAATTTTTGAAGCTAATATTCTAAAATTTACCTTTGTAACAATATTTGCAGTGATTGCCGCAAATGGAATGTAGCCACGACATGGGGAGAGTGTGATAAAAATCCAAAGGACCAAAATCAGAATTTTTTTAATTATTTTTATTTTAGGGAAAAAATTATAATTTCCATTTCGATAAGACACGTCGATGAGTACAATAGAATTGTTTTCAGGCTCTAAATCTCTTGCTTTGAATAATTTATTGATCTAGCTTTTATTTATAAACGTGCCATACATATTATTTTGGATTGTCACGGCTAACATTTTTTAAGCCAAAGAACTATAATAATAACTAAGATAGATAGAAATGTGTGAAAAGGCTCGAAAAATTGGAGAATAGCTTATATTATGCAATTTTGCCACTTGGTTTTTTAGCCGTGTTTGCCCTTTTTGCCAGCTTTGGGCTGATTGCCAGTTTTCGGTTTATTGCCAGCTTTCGGCTTTTTGCACTCGCCGTTGGTGACGCACTTGCCGGCCTTTCGCGAATAGCCATTGGCGCACGTGCAGATATAATTCGAGGTACGGCAGGACTTGTCGCCACGTTTGCGCTCGTCCGGGCGTTTGGTGTTCGCGCACGTCGGCTCACAATGCTTTGCCACCGCCGCCAAAACCTCGTGCTGGCCATGGCATTTAAGGTCTTAAAACAAATATTGTTATTTTCGATTAGTATTGGGCTTTATGGATTTTCAATTGGTTGCACAAACAAAGATCAAAATCTGAAAGCATTACTTCTGCATCGTTCTTTGCTGACACATTGGCCTTTATTGTACCATAGACCGTCACTACACTTGCATCTTTCGTGAGACGTGTGTGGACACGTCAGATCGCCCTCGTGGTCACATGTCTGTTATGCAGTGTTCAGGCTGTTTCGTAGGCGTTTGGCCACTGGGACAATCTGAAAATAAAAAATAAATTTGAATAAATACAACTTGGTTGATAATGCTTACTTATTGGTGCAGGTGCTGCGGGCGCTGGTTTCGCGGGCGCTGGTATAACGGGTGGTGCGGGTACTGATCCTGGTACTGTTCCTGGTACTGATCCTGGTACTGATCCTGGTACTGATCCTGGTACTGATCCTGGTACTGTTCCTGGTACTGTTCCTGGTACTGTTTTGCTGCTGGAAAATAAAGACGACGACATTTTGTATTAAGTATGTAAAGAAGATTATAACAATGCGTAATGTGTATGTTTTTGATGACTTTCAGATTTAGCATATATCCATCCGTTCATAATCCTGTAGCTTTTGTGAACATGTTAATTTAAAATAATTAACAAAATCAATCGAATGATTGTATTCGATTGATTTTTTTTGGATATGCCTCAGATTGAAGTGATCCCTGTGTCCTTCGAACCACCCTCTACATTTATGATTTTGTATGAAAATGTTACCGTAACAGGTCAGGAAAATAAAGCTGAATACAAATATTTGAAGAAATATTTTTTGAGCCATTACAAAAATTTTGTGAATGAACTGAACAAAATATCCGGCCTTATAAGAGGGGGTTTGTTTTTCAGTTTGTGAAAACGTTGCACAATGCCAACGAGACGATTCTTATTAGTTTTTATCGTTAATCTTGTTTTTAGCTATTTTCTTTTTTTACGTTTCGCAATTTTTTTGAACGTTTTGTTTTTTGAACGTAAAACTTAATCCTTCCTCCGCGTTGGCGGTGGCTTAATTAATAACGCTATTTTTATAAAGCAAATGCAAGAGTGTGTGTGGCTTGTGGCTTTTTGTTTCGAACTTATACGGCTTATATGGAAAATATCTATTGTATTAAATATATTATTTGGCTTTATTTCTGTGGCATGAAATGCGTAAATGAGACAATTATTATTATTTTATCGTTATTCTTGTTTTTTGAACGTTTCGTGATTTTTTGACGGCTTTTAATCTTTTTAACGCTTTGTTTTTAAAGCATCGTTTTTTAACGTTTTGTAATGTGTTTTCGCAACATTTTTTTGTTTTTTAGAAAAAGAAACTTTCATTAAACGTAAAAGGATCCATAAAACATAGTCCTTCCCCCGCACTAAAGATTTAAATATAAAAAAGTAACATTTATATCCATTAGTGAAAAACAAGCCATCGTATCAAGCAAAATATTTTTGTCCACATCATTTCAATTAGAATTTAATATTTTCATAATTTGAACACAATTTTTCAAAATTTATGATGAAAAATGTTTCTTAAAAAATCTTACGACACAATTCTTGGACAATTCTTATTAGTTTTTATCGTTAATCTTGTTTTTAGCAATTTTCTTTTTTTACGTTTCGCATTTTTTTTGAACGTTTTGCTTTTTGTAATGTTACAAAAAAAAGAATTTGTTATTCCTTCGGAAATAATCATGAAAAAATTATGTTGCTGTACACGCAAAAGATCAAAATTTCAAAATTCAAGTAATTACATCTTTTGTGTATTTTTATGCGTGGCGGATTATAAAAATAAAAAACGTACAATTTATGTAAAACTTTTTTTATAAATAATTTTTCGGTATAAAGCGGTCAGAACGGTAAAAAATTAAGCAATGAACAACTGCAAAAAATAACAAAATTCAATAGAAAATAAAAGCAAGAAAAATTTCTCTTAGTGAGCACTGTTTTTGTTAATTTTCTTTACTTCGCGCGCTGCGCGCGCTGCTTTCTCACCATGCGAATATGGTACGCGTAGCTACCGTCATCCCCTGCGCCGCTATTTTCGTTTGCGGCGTCTGGTGCTTCAGTACCGCCCCCATTTGCGTGATCGCCGCTGTTGTGACCGCCACTGCTGTACGCAAATCTTCTGGTAACATGGAAAACTTTGCTTTTTGGAATACTATTGGCGTCACCGCCATCGACAAGCTTAAGCACAATGAGCGCAAAAGCACCGCAAAAATGGTAATTTTCATCAAAATTTTTATTGATGACCTTACTGTACCTGACCTTGGAAAAAAAATTTAAATTTTTTTGAACTAATGACTAAATGAAGGGAGTCACTCACTTCCATTATCTAATTGATCTTACATAGATGAACAAACTGAATACAAAAATTATCGTTAAAATTGTCGTTTCCATTCAATCTTTTTTTTTATTTTGAAGAAAGCTTTGTATTTTTTGTGTTATAGCTTTGTTTTGTGTTTTTTTGGCGAATGCAACAAACAAATGTGCACTGTGTTGTTTGTGTGGATGTTGAAAATGAAATAATAAATGTTTTTCCACTGAAAAAATTTTTCATAAATTATTTTTGTTGGCTGTGTTGCGAATGCAAGAAAATGCCAGAAAATACAAGTAAAAAATTTTGCAAGCTTATCAGTAATGTGAAATCATTATCAGAAAATTGTATCACTTGTATTTTGATTTCGCAATTGTTATTGTTTTTCTTCTCTTATCAGTAATTCTTCAGCTTTGTAGAAATATCTAGAATTCTTCTCTTATCAGTAATTCTTCAGCTTTGTAGAAATATCTAGAATGTACTAACAACAATAGGATATATAAAGGCCCAACTCTGGGCAAGTAAAGGCAAGTCATAGTGAGTCGGTCATATTCATCAGTCAAATTATTCTACCATATTCGGATATTGTAATATTAACCATTCGAAAGTAATAAATTGAATTCTACTATTCACTTCTGCGACAACAAACATATTCTAAATAGTGTAGAGACCACAGCTGTGCAAACTTTTTAAATTTATTTCCAATTATTTTAATTATTATTAGGAAGCACAAAATATTTACTGTACAAATGACTGAATGACTCTGGCAGAAAAATCACAAAAAAATCATAAAAAATATGATTTTTTTTTAATTTTTTCTTGTTGTTAGCCGAAACATTAAAAAAGTTATTAACTTTTATTAAATTATTTTATAATATTGCTAGATCGAGGGAACAAAATCTGCACTCGAACAAAATCATAAAACAAATTGTTTGTTAATCTGCAATTGGAAATGCTCTCGATGATTTCTTTGAATCTGCGAAAGGCGGCAGACGCCAAAACCGATTCGCGATCAAAGGTCTGCAAGTGTGGCATTTCTAACGCGAGCGCGGTATGAAAGGCGCGAAATCCGCTATCCACGCGCGCGTCACCCCAATCGATCAGCATTATTGTACTCATTGCCGGAGCTAAAAGAAGCTTGTATTGATGAATTTCTAATAGGATGATTTGAATTCAATCTAAATTTATACTTTTCATACATACTCTGCTGGGTGCTGGTAGAAGTGCCCGTTTGAGTAATAGTAGTGGCGCGTGGCTGACTTCCGGCAGTAGTACTGGCTTGGCCACAAGCTACTGTTATTTCTTAGAATGCATTTATTATCATTTAGCAGCATCAGGACCAAATGATAGCGATCCAAGCTCGAGCTCCATTTTAAGGATAGCCCCAGCTCGTCTCCTGTTTCAGCCAGTTCAAAAACACATCTACGTTTCTGGAAAACCTTTTCTCCTACAATCCTGCTGATTTCTAATTCATTACGAGTTATAGTTACCTTCCGAAATTCTTGCCAAAAATAATTTGCGCCATTTAATAAGTCCGCACTGGCGAAATTGTAGCCAAAGATGGTTTCGATGGAGCATTTGAATCGTTTGAATGCAGCCATTTTCATTACGTCCGCTTTCAGTACAGGAGGATTCATTTGAGCCGCCTTTTCTATCTTCAACTCATTTTGGTATCGAATGAGAGCGGCTTCAGCTTCTGGTCTTGTCCAGGATATCCTATACGTGCACATATCTATATGCAATATATGTTAAATTTAATTTTTTATGCCAAATGTGAACCTGCAGCGCCGTTCTCGACCAGCCACATTTGAAATGAAATACTTAGTGCTGTACAAAACCTCCTCGTTCGTCAAAGTGAGGTTAAAGGTATTTTTAGCGTATCTTTTAGCCGTTTGAATGCTTTTGTATCACGTCTCAACGTCCGAGAAGAAAACTTTTTCTCCACGGCCTCGTCACATACAAAAGTCGCAAATGCATTGTGAATATTTTCGTCAAAAAATTCACTAAACATGCTTCTTTCAAGTTGAAAAAAAAATATTAAAAATTAAATAACCTCTGGCCCTATGTACTGTCTTCTCCATTGCCTGACACATCCTCATTATCCAGGCCGTGGCCAACTCGCATTATTAGCGCTTACAATTTGTGCGTACTCAGTCACCAACATTAGTGGAAATAAACCAAATAACAGCATTATTATATCTACGGAACAATTTTCTAAAACAAATTTCTAAAACGAAAAAGTAAGATAAATCCACTAAAAATTGAAAAATGTTGTTAGTCGCAATACGTTTTTTAATAAAAAAAAAACTACCAAAAAATATATAAATTGTGTGATTGGTCGTGGGATAAATTTTTGGGAAAAATTGTCCTTTTATGAAAATTTTTCTTGGTTTTTGAACGAAAAATTGGGAGTAATATTATATTGAACAAAATTTAGCAGTAAATTTCGCAAATTTCTACATTTTTCCCAATATCTTTGATATTTCTTAAAAATTTATTTCCACTGCTTTCATTTCCATTTTTTCGATTCTGTGATTCATAAAATTTCACTAGCTGATAGAGCAGTTTTCTGATAGTAACCATTCTTGATTGGTGACTTATGGTGATAAGATGCTTCGAAAATTTCTTTGGCTACTGTTGCTAGTCGGGTGTGTGTGGATTGTCTTCGCAAATAACTCGAGTTGGCCACGGGCTGGAACGTCTCGGACGGAAGACGATGATGATCAGCGCGGGGAATGCCGGGAACGAAGCACAAATCGTGGAAGCAAGCGTGAATTTTATTTTTTACATGTAGATTGTGTACTTATCATGTTTTGAAGGTGTTCGAAAATCCGGATTTCGATTTTTATAATTTTTTTCTCATTAGCAAAAAAATAAATCCGGACTGCACATATAAAAAATAAATATTTGTAGTGAACTTCAGAAGCACAAAAATTTATAACGCATTTGTGACATTTGGATGCGACGAATCCGTGGAAGTACAGCGATTTCCCTGGCTGCTGCGCAGTAATACCCGAGCGTTTCAGCAGCTAAAAAGCACTTTGGAAAAACTCATCAATTCAGCCATAACTGTTGAAGAGCTTTTGAGAAGAATAGACGACTTTCATTCAGGGGTTGCAGAGCGAACAAGATCTTGCACGTTAGAACATTTATTTACTACTTTGAATATGTTTAAAATATAGCCTGAAGCTTACGCTTGTCAATACTGCGCTGAAATCTAACAAATTTAGAAAAAGTGATTTGAGCATATCTTTTTCGCAGGCCCTCATTTGCGTGTTGAGGGAGTGGGGGAGGGTTGAGTATTTAGTAGGGGAGGGGTTTGAGGGAAAAGGTTCCCTCTATTGCGATTTTTTTTAGATTTTTTAAACAAAAAAGATACAAATTTAATGTTCTGAGTCTGCTAACACTACATACATACATATGCATTCATATTTAAAGGATACAGTGGTCATTACCGGAAGCAAATGCCGCTCTCATCCGTTTCCAGAAAGCAATCGAAATCGAAGGATCGCTTCTGGGACGTCTCGTGAGCAAAAGAGACATTTTAAAAATGTCTGCTTTCAGAAGATTTAAATGCGCCGTGGAAACGATTTTCAACCAATCATTCGTAGACCAAGATTTGTATAAACGCGCGGATGTACAGTACTGGAAACTGCGAAAAATTACAAAAAATGAAAAAGAAGTAGGTTTTGTAAATTTAAAAAATCTGTCAATAGTTATGTAAATAAATCGTTGCATACGTAAAGAAATTGTTTAATT
The DNA here is from genome assembly GCA_009724625.1 of Deladenus siricidicola. Taxonomy (NCBI): domain Eukaryota; kingdom Metazoa; phylum Nematoda; class Chromadorea; order Rhabditida; family Sphaerulariidae; genus Deladenus; species Deladenus siricidicola. The sequence continues at coordinate 18,485 of SAUE01000493.1, forward strand.
AAAAAAACAACTTTCAGCGCCCTTTTCCAGTTCAATGTGGCCAGTCTAGTTCTTCCGCTGAATACCAGCCATCGACTAGCGCTCAAGCGTTTCTCCATAATGTTACCAACTCCATAATGTTAATCGACTGGTGTGATTTGCGAGTGGCGCGCTCATTTCGCGTCTACCAAGACAGGATCGCGACAGAATTGCCCACAGCCCAGTTTTCAAATCGCACATTGGTTTTGGAGACCGTCGCTTTTCGCAAATTCAAAAAAGACATGGAGAAAATTCACAATTGCAAATTGTTAGACGATTTGTTCTTTGATTTTGTTCAAACTCGAATTTGCTCTTTTTAACATAAATTTTGTAATTTTATGATAATAATTTTGAAATTTGTTGAAGCTTCACCGCAAATAATATCACATCAGAATCTTTTGTTTTCGATTATGCCTCGTGGATAATATTATTGCGTGGATAACATTATAGTTTTCCATCTTGTTAGTCAAACTGGAAGAATATCCAAGCGAAAAAAAAGAAAAATTTACATAAAAGGTCTGGTTTAACAGTTATCATTTGAATATTATTTTTAGTACAAAATCATTCACTTTGTGTTAAATATAAAATTAAAATAACCAAATTCGGACAAAATAATAATATTTGAGTATACGGTAATGCTGATTCGTCGATGTTTTTGGCCACGGCCGAGTTTCTACGATTTGTTTGCGGAAATAACGCGAGTTGGCAGCGGGCGTGTGATGTGGCCCAGGAACAAGATACAAAATACATAACAAGAAGTATTTACAATTTTTTTCTTTTATTTTATAAATGTTATTTTAATAGCCACGTCACAAAATAGAATTACTAAAATTATTTCCAGTCTCATTACATTATTTCTTTATTTATTCGTTTGTAACAAATATTTAGTTAACTTTTACAATGAAAATGTTCAAAATGCATATGCCACCTTCGTTTGTGACGAGGCCGTAAAAAAACAGCTTTCGCCTCAGATATCGCGAAGAGATACAAACGCATTCAAACAGCTAAAGGATACGTTAAGAATACATTTAAACTAACCTTGACGGTTGACGAGGTTCTGCAAAGCATTAAATACTTCAACGCAAATGTGGCAGGCCGAGAACGACGCAGGTCAACATTCAATTTTAGTTAAAGAAGTGTTCTGAAAATTACTTTTTTGTAATTTTTTTGTGTGTAGGATAAGATGGTCGATACCGAAAGCGAAATGTGGTTCCTAAAAATGCCAACAACGTAACATTACAAATTTGGAAGCTGGCACTTCCACGGGCACCCAACCCAGTACGCCATTCCATAGATTAAAGCTCATTGATTGGAGTGATTTCGCACCTGCCAAGATCGCGGTGAAATTGCCCTCATTACATATTTCGAATCGTATGCTGATCTTGGCGTCCGCCGCTTTTCGTAAATTCAAAAAAGCCATGGAGAACATTTACAATTGCGAATTGTCAGATAATTTGTTTTTTGACTTTGTTCAAGCACGCATTTGTTCTTTTCAATTATAGTCTAATAATTTCTGTATCAAATCATTTTTACTCTGCCCAAAGAATGGGCACGTAAAACCTGGAACGACAATTGTTCCAACGTTTGTTGATAGTTGATTTCAGAAAATATATAGAGCGAGTTCGGATCCCGGAAACACGATCGTTCATTCGAAAATAAAAATAAATAAATCCACTTTGATCCAGGATAAGGTACCTCAAATTGCGAGACAAAATTGCGTTTACTTTTTCTGCTTAGTTTGATTGATTCTGATTAAAAAAAATAAACACAAATCCAAAAAACATAAAAATGAAAAAGGAAAACAGCGAAATTATGTGCACCGCTCAAACGGCAGTGCAATCCTGCTCTTACAGACGGACAGAAGCAGACGGACAGAACAGACGGACGGAGAATGCAGACGGACAGAAAATGTTTTATTTTTTTGAAACCTATCGCAGATTTAAAAATTTTTTCTATAAATCTTCATTTCTCGTTTGCTTGTTTGGTTCAATTACCCTTTTTTGAACCCCTGACTTTTACGAGAGTTGTTTGATTTAGATCGAACGTCTCTCATCTCGCAATTGCCGTTTCCGCATATTTTAAAAATCGATTATGCCAAATGTTCTTTCAGCGCATATTTGAAGCACTTCTGGTTTCCATTTTCTATTTTTTTTCTACCATTTTCTAGAATATTTCGCATAAAGGAGCATGGTTGGTCTTAAAAATTTAGTGTTCGGAACATAGCTCGGCGTGACGCCCCCCCCCCTCCCGCGAAAAATCGCGATTTCGTGCGCCACCCCAAAAATGACCATAAATTACTCTAAAATGGTCGTAGAATGTAAATAAGACCATTTTTGAACAGCTTTCAGCTCATTGATTTACAAAAAAAAATTTCACAAAATATTGCAATAATATTTTTGTAGGGGGTGGGGCATTATATCAAAAAATCGCGCGTATTTTTGAAAATTAGCATTAAAATACGCATTTTCCGAACACCTGGGACATACTCAACTGTCAATTTTTTGAACTCAACAACAGGTTGCCGAGCTATGGTTCGGAATCAAAAAATATATTTGAAAAAAATCTGTATTTTCCGTTTCCATTTTCCGGTTTTTTGGTCGAAAATTTTCCGTTTTCAAACACGGAAAATGAAAGTTCTTTCCATTTTCCCTTACGTAAATGAAATTTTATTTTCCTGCCACCCCTGGTGCATATATTCAACGTTTTCTTTATGAAATTTTGCTCTTGGAAGATCATACTATGTAGAAGAATTTGTGCACAAAAAATAAGCTTTGTCCACTAACGTTTTCTGATGGTAGATTTGGTAGTAAAAAGAGAGCTTAGGGTATGCTGTAATTTTTTTTGGAAATATGAGAATTTTTTGAAAAAAATTATGCACTACTTTATTATTGTATATTTCATTGAAAAGGAAATAAAGCATTTATGTTATTTCAAACAAAAGTGTTATTCCATATTTGTATTTAAAAAAGCAAATGCGAGATTGAACTAAATCAAAGAACAAAGCATTTGACAATTTGCAGTTGTGAATCTTTTCCATGGCTTTCTTAAATTTGCGAAAAGCGGCAGTGGTCAAAATCAACGTGCGATTTGAAATGTGGGTTGGCAACAATTCCTTCGCGATCTTGCCCTGGTAAGCGCGAAACGCTCGCGCCACCCGCAAATCACTCCAGTCGATCAACATTATCGCGCTTATGGTCGGAGCTAAAAGAAGCCGATACAAATAAAATTAAAGACAATGAGCATACTGTGTTGGTCGCTTGAGGAGGTGCTCGCTTGAATATTAAAGTCGTTTGGTTGACAGTCGGCAGAAGTACTGGCTTGGTCACATTCAGGCATCGGTTTTGGTAGCAAGGCCTGAAAAATTTCTCCTTAGCGGATGAAACAGTATTAACATGATAAATGATTCTTAAATAAATGCAATTGAATGTGCGATTAATTTAACCGTCTGCAACCCTCTCTTTAAAGATGATATTCACTCTTGGATTAAAACTACATAACAAATAAAATTATCGATGAAAAAAAATCTAACTCTTTGCATTTTACGCAAAGTTACATCTGCGCGGTGATATAAGTCTTGGCTGTGGAAAGTGTTGTTGAAAATGTTTTCGATGGAACATTTCAATCTTTTGAAAGCGTCCATTTTTATGATGTCCGACTTCCTCAAAGACCGATTACAATTCGCGAGTGACCCCTCTATCTCCAGCTCGTTTTGGTAGCGAACAAGCGCGGCTTTCGCTGCCGGTATCGTCCATTTTATTCTACACAAACAATTGAACTAAAATTACTTTTTTTTTTGTATTGTATATTTATATCATATAATTTGGACAAAATCAAACTTTAATCGTTGTTCCCGCCCTGCCACATATGAGTTGAAGTATCTTATGTTATGGAAAGCCTCTTCGTCCGTCAAAGTGATATTAGATGTATTTTCTAACATATTTTTCAGCTGTTTAAATGCGTTTGTTTCGCGTCGCAATAACCGAGGGAAGAACTTTATCTCCACAGCCTCATCACAGGCGAAGGTCGCTAATGCACTTTGAACATTTTCATTGTAGAAGTTGACTAAATAAAAATATGTATACATACTGTCGCCAATGGAGTTAGTAAGATGAAAAGAGAGCAAGTTTGAAATCTTGTGGATGTCCCCTTAGGTTATTGGTAGTGATACGAGCCGGTTACGCGTGGTCGCAGGTTCGATTCGTGCTGGGGCGTTACATATTTCCAATTTCTCTCTCGACATTTTGCAGACCAGTTCGGCAACGGTTGCTTTAAGGTTTAAGGAGCTGCACACATTATACATAATATGTATGTATCAAACATTATACTATATACAGTTTTCGCCAATTTTTTCGATTTGGCGCCGGGTATGTTTTTTACTTTTGAAATTGATTTTCTAAATTTTGTTTTTAATTGTTTCCCATGACTACAATAATTTGATTTGACACTAAACAAATATAATGAGAATTCGTGGAATAGGTTGTTATTTAATTAAAAATTGAAAAAATATGAAAGTAAAAATTATAAGTACTTTTCGTCCTGTATTTAGTGTCCTGTGCTATCGATGAAGATGTGTGCGAGGTGTCTACCGCGCACCCGCCCTCGTCTTCTTCATCCATCCAGGAGGAGCCCGGTCGCGGCGAACTCGCGTTATTCGCGCAAGCAATTCGCGCGCACGACGCCATTAGCAGTAACCAATGCAACATTATCGCACGTGTGTAAGTATAACTCGACAAAAACGTTAAAGCGAAATTATGCAGTGGAACGAGAAACGTTTTCTCTTCTAAAAATTGAAAAATATTGTGAAAATATCGATAGAAATTCAATAAAATTTTATTGAAATTGAAAAATTGTGAGTGCACGAAAAATTAAAATTATTTTCGAAAAAATGCCCTCATATTTTTGAACGAAGAATTACATCAGCAATAATTTTTGTTTTCAATTATTGGTAGACTTATTTCGATAATTTTCTCATAATTTCTAATTTCTTTTTTTACAATTTCATTTAAAAAATTTATAGCATAATTTCGCAAAAAAACGCGTTTTTTTGATTGTAAACATACGGTAATGTTATTTTTCGGCTGTTTCTGGCTACTACTAGCGGCCAAAATTGTACAATTCGGCTGTGGGAATAACGCCAGTTGGCCGCGTGCGTGATCTTCTTGGATGAATGATGAGGACATGTGTGAAGTGGAGGAGCAAAAGAATACGAAATACGCAACAAGAGGTATTTTGATTTTCACTGCTTCAAAAATGACATTACAGTATGTAACGCATGTAATGAATAAATATTTAGTCGACTTTTCGGACGGAAATATTCGAGACGCATTTGCCACATATGTATGCGACGCGGCCGCGGAAATAAAACTTACGCCCGGCATACAGCGCCGCTTTACAAACGCGTTCAAACAGCTGAAAGATACGCTAAAAAATATATTTAATTTCACATTGGATGAGGAGGATTAAATACTTCAATAATTACGTGGTCTGCGATCGCCGTCTCTGGTTAGAATCTGATCTTTATATAAATACTTTATATATAAGACCTTTTCTGTTGTATTTGTTTGAAAAAAGTATTTATCAAAGTAAAATATGTAGGATAAAATGGACGTCACCGAAGACGAAAGCCGCGCTCGCTCGCTACCAAAACGAACTGGAAATCGAGGGGTCTCTTTTGAAACGCCGTGCGACGAAGCCTGAAATTATAAAAATGTCTGCCTTCAAGAGGTTCAAATCCTCCATCGAAAACACCTTCAATTACACTTTCCACGACGAAGACTTGTATACACGCGCGAGTAGAGCATGGCGGCAAGCTCTAGTGATTGTCTTCTGAATGTAAAAAAGTGCCTTTACAAATTCAAAAATCAAAAACCTATTTGAAGGAAAAAAAAAGAAAAAAAAATTCTCGCCATGTTTTGCAATTTTTTTGTATCGATGAACGTAGGGAGAGCTGTTCAAAAATGAGTAATTTATAGTTATTGGAGGTGGAGGTCGCGATTTTGCGCGGTGGTCAGCCGAGTTATGATTTTGCTCTATTGCATTAGATCGATTAACAAAAATAAGGGAATGATCAATAAGCACCCTGCACAAAAATTGAGAATTTACTCTTATCGATTAAATGAGAAATGATTGAAAAGTGTAGGCCTCATTAATTAAATTAAATTAATACTATTTTATTATTAAACCATTTTTAGTCCTCTCCTTCAAAATGTGGTCAAGTCAGTGCTTCTGCCGTATGTCAACCGCACGCCATTACAGATATCCAAGCGAGCGCCACTGTGGGAGCCCAACCCTGTACACTATTTCTTTATTTATTTTTATGTGAATTGGTTGTTTTTAGCTCCGTCAACGAGCGCAGAAATGATAATCGACTGGAGCGATTTGCGGGTGGCGCGCGCATTTCGCGCTTATCAAGACAGGATCGTAAAAGAATTGCTGCCAGCCCAGTATTCAAATGCCACATTGGTTTTGAAAACCGTTGCTTTCTGCAAATTCAAGAGAACTTTGGAGAACATTCACGAATGCAAATTGTCAGACGAAATGTTCTTCTATTTAGTTCAAGCACGCATTTGCTTTTTCCATATAAAATGACTTATATATTGATTATGAAAACCACTTGTTTTATAATTTATAATAAAAAATTATGTAGTATAACTCATATATATAATATATATATTGTTTGACATTTGAATTGTCTAACTTAAATTGACTAAAAACCAATGTTTTGATCAATTACTCTATTTTATATGAATATTTAATTTTGTAAAATTACAAACAAAATTATAAACAAAATTTAATGCAATTTCAAATAGAATAAAAAGCTGGGGATAAAAAAGCAAAACACAAAGAATGAGTGGGAGAAAAGAAGAGAGTGAGAGAGAACGAGTAAGATAGAGAATGGGAAAGAATTTTTTTATAGAAGTTATACTCCTTTAAATTTAATTTATTAAGAAATTCAATTAAAAATTCACTTGTGGCAAATACCTCAAACATTTTTCTGTTGCTTTTTTATAATTTGCTCGTAAACATTTTTGAACAAACTTAAAATTAACGACCTGAGAATTTCAGCGAAAAAACAAATTTGAGGCAGTGTTTACCTTTTTTTCAAATGAACATTAACAGACAAAATGAATTTGAAAAAAAATTTTAGTTCTAATCGATTTGAAAAAATTCAACTTCAAAGTGAGGCTTTCAATTTATTTATTTTTGATATATTTTATATTTTTAGTTAATAAAAAAATCAAAACAAGGAAAATTCACGTTTTAATTGGCATTTTGAACTTGAACTTTTTTCAAATTTGTTTGAACCGTTGACTTGAATTTGAAAAGTTCAAATAAATTTCATTTGAATTAACTTGAGCCGAATTGAGAAAATACTGCTCCAAGGCTTCAAAACGTCATAATTTATTTTGGGCATATTTCAATTCGAGTATTCAATTCGATTGTCGGGGCTCAATAGAAGCAATGCTAGTCGTCTCCGACGTTCCCCACCTCTACACCATCGACATTCTACCATTGGGATTGCGGCGATGGCATTACCCCAACGCGCTACTCAGCACGGCTCTTTCGATAGCGCTTAACACGACGCTGATCTGGCTGCTGCGGACGGAGCAGAGCAAGACGCTCGGCGTTTACAAGCGCGTACTCATTCAAAATTGCGCGATCGACGTGGCGGCCAGTGTAGCGGCGTGTGCGTCTGGATATGTAATATAAACGGGCTTTCGCCGTGCTAATTATTTTTTGAAATTGAATTATTATACATAATCAAAGCAAATACTTTCAGCAATTTGAGTTCGTGGACGGTAGATTTCTCGCTATCGCGAACGGCGTGCTAGCTCGCCTACCACTAGCTTGGCATTACGCGGCAACGATTGTTTTCGTGGCGCCGATGTGCGCGGCTTGTCTCATGCCCACAATTTTCTTCCGCTTTCGCCATCAACTCATTACCAAGTATTCCATTTGCTGCAGTAATTTTTTATTGAAATGAATGGTTAGTTTCTAGGTGGATGTAATGTTCCAATTTTGAATTTACATATTTCATTTTGGAAGTTGGCAGATGCAAAAAATCTGACTTTTTAGATCAAACGCAAAAAAATAAAGCAATGCAAATTTGACAATTTTCAAAAATTTTTTTCATTTATATCTGAAGCATAACAAGAATTTTTTGCATTCGGAGGCAGAGAGAATATTATGAGGTGGGAGGAGTGGGGAAAAGGGTAAAAATCTGTCAGGAAGGGCTGGAGGAAGGGAATGGAAGTCAGTCTACTAAAAAGACGAACTCATAGGTGGTTGAAAACCCACTATGGGGAAGGATTGGCCTAAGGCCGATCCTTCCTCATGACAACTCAATCACAAACAATCTTTTCGTTTTTACAGTATAATCTTTTTAGGGGGAGGGGAAACTGAAGAAGTGCCTTAAAATGTTACTTTAGGAAAATAAATAATTTGAGAAATAGAATTAAAACAAAAGANTAGAAAAAAAATGTTGCTGAAAATTCTCGAAAAATCCATTTCATCATCAACAGAATGAGGGCCCGTTCTATTGCGCGTAATCGCGACGAAAATAGCGGCGAGATTTGCCGACAACTTTTGGGCGGGTTTGCCGTGTGGATGACTGCGGACGTGTCGACATGCCTCGTGACAAAACACGTATTTTATTATAATGTTTTTTCATTTTACTTTTTTCGCTGGTCTTGTGTTTTTCCTGCTTTAACCGAGAGAAAAAGAAATGACTGCGGACGTGAAGCATGGTGAAAGAGAAAAAATAACGAGAGAGAAAGAGACAGGCAGTCATACAGAACCAAAAAGAGAGCAGTGTTGGAGGGAAAATATGTATGCAATACATATGTCATACTATTTAAAAATTTGAATAGGCTAAATTCTCCAAAAGAGCACAAGTGACCAAAACATTTTTTTCAAAAAACACATTTTTTACAGAACGACGCATTCTTGCGCGCTTTTCTAACGCTAGCGCTTGTCAACGACAGCGCAATCTGCGCCACAATGAGCTACTGTACATTTGCTATTGTAAGACATTTGCGAAAAGCCGGCTATTCTGAGCGAATGATGAAGGTGCAGAAACAACTGAATAGAATGCTGGCTTGTCAGGTAATGTTTTGGAGTCTGTGATTTCATTTGATTGAATCACTACTTCTTGGTCGGTTTCCGAGCCATTGCTGGTTTGCTTTTAAAAATAATGGAATTTTTCTTTTTCCTTTTTTTTACAATCCCCATAATTTTTTAATGCACTGTACCATACTCAGCAAAAATGATGTAAATGACTCAAATCTGCCTTGTTCAGACCTGCATGAGCTTACATTTTAGTTAAGAATTCCTAGCCATAACGTTTTCCGTTTTGTTTAAAAAATACAAATTTAACTCTGACTTGACTCCAAAAGACTTCGGGAGAGCTGGCTACGGCATTATTTTCGAATCAGGTCAAAGCATTGGTTACAGTTTTCGATCTATTTTCGTAAATTTTAGATGATAATTCCACTCTTCACAACCATAATTCCTATCGCCACCATGGGCACGTTCACCGCCTTCAGAATCACCGTGCCCGGTGCAGGCATCGCGACCACGATGGCGTTTGCGTGGCTACCGTTGGCAAGTCCATTGACCACGATCTTTTTTGTGACGAATTTTCGCCGCAAGTTGGCGCGACTTGTGTGCGTGCGACCGGTGCGCGCCGTGTTTCCACACCGATTTGGCATTGACGCGCTAGCGACCACGAGCAATGGGGCGGCCGGCGGTGGTGGCGAAACGACACTCCACAAAAGCGCCAGCGGCACGGTCATTTGAAAGTAAGTGGGAGATTTTCTTCAAAAATATAAAATTGTCGATTTTGATCAGTGCGAAAGAAATTGTTATAAAATTAAAGAATGTAATAAGTGCAATTTTTGAAGAATTATTAAAGGTTTTTTGTGCGCTCACAAGTATTTAACTTTTTTTTAGTAAAATTGTTAATTGAGAAAACCACCAAAGATATTCGGAAAGAACACTTCTTCAAAAAATTTAATCTTTGAATTTTTTATAATTTTTATTATCGAAAAATGTTATTAAATTTTCTTTATGTGACATTCAATTTTTAGTGGATATGTATATTCCGCCAGTTTTCTTGCGTTTTTGATTTCCTAAATAATTTTCTTGTAATGCATTGTTTAACACTTTCTTGAATTTAGAAAATACGTTAATGTTGTCCTTTGGATGTTTCTTGCTACTGTTTGCGGCCGACTTTTTGTGGATTGTTTGTGGAAATAACACGACTTCGCCGCGGCCGGGATCCTCTTGGATGAAGGACGATGATGAGGAAGTGGACGGTCAGCGACCCACGAAATATGGACCGAGGAGTATGCATAACATTTTTCTAACATAATATTTTTCTAACATAACAAGCTGTTTGTTTGTAAACTCGAACTCTGATTGTATTTCTCTATAAATATTTAGTCAATTTCTTTAACGAAGCTATTCGAAACATATTTGCAACTTTTACATGTGATGAAGTCGTGCAGAAACAGGTCTCGCCTGGGATTTGGCGAAGCGATACAAAAGCGTTTAAACAGCTAAAATATACGTTAAAAATTATGTTTAATTTCAATTTCGAGGTATTAGATAAGATTAAGTACTTTAACTCAAAAGTGGCGGGACGAGAAGAACGCTGCAGGTGATTTTTTGCATTAAAATTATTTCAAAAAATTACTGTAGCTTCATCCACATCTTGTTATGTCGTGATGAACTTTTCTACTCCCAACTGCCACCGGTGGAAGCCGGTGGGAAGTATTCCATGTGGCAAACGTTAAATGTATAGAATACAATGGACGGATCCGGAAGCAAAAGCAGCGCTCATTCATTACCAAAACGAGTTGGAAATAGAGGGAGCTGTTTTGAATCGTCCTGTGACAAGGACGGATATTATGAAAATGGATGCCTTTAAAAGATTGAAATGCTCCATCGAGAACATCTTTCACTATAATTTGGATAACGAAGTATTATTTTCGCGAGCGGATAAAGCATTGAAAAGAGAATTGAAAGCGGTTAGTTTATTTTTCTTGCATTAGACGTCTATGGACGATAGAGGCAAATAAGGAGAGAAAGAAGGAGAGACAGAAAGAGACATAGATAGAAGAGAAAGAAAGAGGCTTGATTCCACTAAATATGAAAGAAAAGTATGTTCCACACCATTGTATACAATACCGCAAAAAGTTTTGATTGCAGACATATCATTTTTTCAGCCTTCTCTACCAAAATTTCGTCAAGACAGCAATTCGGCTGAATGTCAAGCAACCACTTCCGTCACGGAACGCAGTACGGTGCTAAAAGCCCTAATTATCGTGCAAATTCCGCCGATCAAACTTTATTCGTTGCAAATTCGTTAACAAATTGTTTGGGCAAGTCAATGTTGAAATCAAATGGATCTTGTGATTGGTTGTGCT
>SAUE01000493.1:55753-70068 GCA_009724625.1 Deladenus siricidicola
GCCGCACATAAATAATTTACTTTCAAAATTCAAAATTATCTTTCCTTCTCTACGGAAAAGCCGTATAGAAATCAAAAACAACTTTGTTCTCGCCTTTTCGTCGAAAAGGGAGAACAGAGCTTGTTTTATCAGTGGACAGCCGCTGAAAGCCGCCTGCCTATCCATCGGAAAGGGCAGGCAGAAACTTTTCTCCACAGCGAACGGCAACGGCCGATCGCAAAATTTCACAAAAATCAATTTTCCCCGCCTTGCCGCCGCAAAAAAAGGAAAAGGAAAATTGATTGCTTAAACATTTTCAATAAAACAATTAAAATTTTCTCAATTTTCAGGCCTAGTAAGCCAACTTTATTATTATTTCGAATCGTTGAAAACTCTCGATTCACCAAGTTCTGAGGCCTAGTAGGCCTAAATTTAATGTTATTTCGAATCGGTAGCAATTAACGATTCACCACGCTTTTCAGGCTAGTAAAGCCAATTTCAAGGTTATATTCAAATCGTTAGCAAAATAACGATTCACCTAGTTTTTTAGGCCTAATAAGCCAAACTTAACTTTAAGTTTAAATTATTATTACATAAATTGTTATTGTAATTTTCATTATAAATTTCGTCAATTATAACGTATATTTAGAGATCAACGTGTCAGATTTCGAACACACAAAAATAAAAAGGGCCCAAACCAAATAGCAATTTGTTAAGCTTCGGCTTACACACAAATTGAACAATATAAGCAAAATTTCAAAAATATAAGAGCAATTTCTTTGACTTATTTTTTGCAGTTTTGCTCGCATTTTTTACCTTTTTTATCAATCAGTTAAAAAGTTTGAAGCCGATATAAGAATTTCATTTTTTAGAAACGATTTATTTCACTTTGTCGGATTTATTTTACTCCTTTTTTCCGACTCTTTTTTTTTTGAATTCGTAATTCAAAGAATGATTCAAATCACAATGAATGCAAAGATTTTCGACTTTCGGCAAAAAGTTTTTGCCGAAAATCGAAAAATCGAAAATTTTCGGTGATTTTCTCTTTCGATTTTCGATTTTCGGAAATGATTTTTTGAAATTTTCGATTTTCGAAATCTTAAATTTATTTTCGACACACCCCTGATGTGTAAGCACATGCGCATAAAAGGTGTGCATTAAAGAAAATGACGTAAATAAATAAGAAAATTTTAGAAAATTCCAAATGCACTTTATATGTTATTTGTTTATATTATGTACATCAACGATGGCTTTTCATAATTTTGAAGATTTTGCAAATAATGAAGAGGTAAAGCTTTTATTAAAGAAACACAACGACGGAGTTATTAAAACAAAAAAGCTGTTGATTGAAAAAATTCAAGATTTTACTTCCCTAAGTTCTAAAACAATATCACGATATTTATAAAAATTGAAGTAAGTTTTTGGATTTTTTTCTTTCTGAATTAGCCAGTTACCAACCGTTTTCGGATGTTATTAAAAACGACGCGGAAGAGGGAAATATCCTGGAAATTGATGGTTTATCAGTAAAACAATGTAAATCTAAGCATAACAATCGTATGTTTTTAATTGGAAATGAGAAGGAAAATCGATGGAATAAATATACTGTTCGAGGAATATACCAGACAGGCGAACAAGTTTACGGAACAGTCACATTAAAAAATAACGCCGTTGATTCGTCAACCTATGTCAGCCACCACCCAGAATGCAAGTCACAAACAAATGAACAAGTTATGGCGGAACAACAGACGATATAGAAGTGACATACCACAATGCACTTCAAATTTAAACGCATTGTGGCGAACAGTAAGAATATTTAATTGATTCAAGAAATATATGAGTAGAGTATAAGATGAAACATAAGAGTAGGAAATTTAGGGACTGACACACGCGAACACGTGGGACGTCAAGAGTGATATAACCGAAAAAATTTCAAATTATGCATCAAATTATCCAACGTGGAGTTCAGTACGATCATCTTATGGAAAAATAAGGCAGCTATCTCACGGAAAAACACCAACGAACCATGCAGAAGATATCGACAAAGCTTACAATATTCCCAAACAATTGCAACTCACGCAAATATGTTCCTTAATTTATACATTAAAAAAAGAGCCTTCAAATCAGAAATGGCTTATTCACAATAATAAAGAACTGGGAATTTTAATATTTGCTACCGAACTACAAATAAGCGCCGTTGCACATTGTCGCATCTTTTGTGTCTTCGAACTCGCCCCAAAGCCTTTTGTTCAGATCTATGGAGTGCACGGATTGGTATAAATTTTTAGTGAAATAATATTTTTTTCACAAGGTTTTGCTTTGAAAATTTAGTATGAGACAGCAGATGGTGCAGAATTGATGCTATTAGGGTTTGCTTTGATGGAAAAGAGGTAATTAACTGCTTTTTGGGCTTAAATTTTGATGTACTTCTTCGTATGTGTTTAGAACAATTGTCGCTGAAGCGACGAGAAAAATATATATTTTAAATAAACGCCAAGCCAAGCGGCGCAAATTCAAAATTATTAGTAATGCTTTTCGCTTGCCCTTATGTGTATATAAAAGGGCTGTTATTGTGCTTTTTTGACTCTTTTCTTTTCGCTCTTAGATGTAATATGTGTGCTCGCAATAAAGCTTCTTTTCTTTACAGCGTTTAGAGACAAATAACAACAACAATGAACTGTTATAAAGAAGTGCTAACTGTTTTATGCAATACATGGAAGGAAATTGCCGGATTCAAAGTAGATCGAATTCATAGTGATTACGAAAAAAGTGAATTGCAAGCCTTAACCAAAGTTTTCGGTGTGGAAAATATTTACGGCTGCATGATACATTTCATCAGAGCCGCTATACGCCATCTACAGCAGCAGATGCCAAAATGTTATGAAGCAATACATTGCAGAAAAACGGTCAAATGGGCCAATTCGTAAATGGGTAGGTATATGTTCAGAATTTTGTCGCTTCTTTTCCAATAATAGTTTTGCAAAATAATAAACACTTAAAAAATTAAGATCCGACGATTGGTATCATTACCATTGTTAAACCTGCCAGAAATAAATCGAGTCTGGGTTTATCTAAAAGTCTTCCACAATAAATATGCTGGTGTTATTAAAGAAGAGCTTAAAGAATATACAGCTTATTTTGAGCAAAATTGGTTACAACGACAAATTTCTAGTAATTTCAATAGATTATCAAGAACGCGGGGTACAAACCCTGCGGAGGCGTGGAATTCTGCACTAAAAAGGTATATCCACTTAAAAATGTGGGAACATGTCTTAATTATGTTTAAATGTTTAGAGATGTTTCTTCAATACGAAAAGGAACATTACCCACCTTTTTGCAGCTAATTATTTCAGTAAATGAAAATAGAATAAAAAAATTAAATAATGGTCAAATAAAACCGCGTCGGAGAATACAAAAATATATTGAACTAGATTATAAAAATTAGACCAATACGAGTTGGCTATTAATTCGCTGCTTGACGAAGAGCAATTTATACAAAAAACACTACTGTCCAATTGTGGTTTTTTTTATAATACATTCGACTTTATGAATGACATTGAGGCTGAAGAAAAAGTACGCAACATTTCAATGGCTTTCAATCTCCTATCGACACAAGTGAAAAATGACACTGGAGAACGCTTCACAGAAGACGAGCAAGAACTGGTCAAGACGATGATGTCTTTTGTGAGCTTACACTTTCCAGTAACGTATGATTTCAAGGATGACTCGGCTTTGTTTAATCTAAATATATTTTGGGCGTTAAGCCCAAAATATTTTTTATACTGGCTTAGAGAGATAGCAGGAAGCCAGGAAAATCTCGGAAATATATGTTATGACGGTATGTTTAAAAATTCCAAATTTTCATTTAAGAATGTTTCTTTAAAACTATTTTTATAAACAACATAATTTTTAGCCTAAGATGGCACAAAAAAGAGGCTAAGAGAAAACGATGAGTCTATGAGAGTTCTTCTGTTTGAGTCTTTTCAAACGAATAAGTATAAACGATTTGAAAACTGCGCTTGAGTTATAAGTTTCGTTTTCCATTGTTTATTGGCATATTTAATATTAAATGATGATCGTCTTCAATAAAGTTAATTATTAAAATGAAAAATTAATATTTTCTTAACTTTAACATTTACAAAGTGTTAAAAACAAAAAAATTATAATTTAAAGAAGTTTGCGGCCAAACATTTTAAGCATTTTTAACAAAAATGATGTTGCCAAAATAGTAAAATGAATTAAAATTATAATATTAAAATAAAATAAAAAAATAGTAAAATGAATTAAAATTGTAATATTAAAATAAAATAAAAAAATAGTAAAATCCAAAGCCTGTCGGCCTGAAACATTTTTCACGTGGTGGTCTAATTTTTATTCCGCTACTGTAAATATTTTACTTTCTACTTGAATAAAGAAGCTTGATTTTTTAATTCTTTTTATATGTATGTTACATTTGACTCAGTCATCACTGATGAGGCCCGCCGAGCCGCCCGAATTTACATTTATTTTCTTAACACATCAACACATTCTGAAATAAACAGAGAAAATACAAAAAATAAAAATAAAGCAGCAAAGCAAAGTATGTGGAAAATGTACCAATAAAGTGAGAAACATGTTTTTAGAAAGGATGTCCTTTTTTGCACTAACGCGGCACCACCAAGTAATTGAAGGAAATGGTTCTCCCTAACGGACGTAAAAGGCAGGTGCGCGTTCTCTACACTCTCAAAACGGGACGGACTGATGCGGTATCATCGTGCAATTTTATTCCGACTAATAATATTTCGCCGCTATCGGCTCATATTCCTTTGTATATTCCGTCATATTTCCACTGCACTCTCCCGAGTGCGCGAAATCTCAAAATAGGCAAAGCACGGCGAGCCAATGAGTGAAACTATTTTTTGTTTCACTGCACTCTCTCGCCTCTCTTTTTTGAAAATGCTCTAACTCAGCGTGGGTGCACCGATATGGACCAATTTTTTAAACACTCTAAATTCGACGCGCTTTCTGATGCATGTAACCATCTTTCATAAAAATATGAAAAAGTTCACGATTTTTTAAAATTCAAATTTTAGTTCAACTCAAACATGTTCTAATACAAATTAAAGATAATGACATGCTCTATTAAATAAAAAAAAAATTAGACAATTTCGCATCTCGGGAAAAAATGGCCACTAAATGAATTTTTTTTCCATTTTTCCAATTTTTTACATATTTCTCGGTTCCGAGTGGTGGAATTGAGATACTGACGTCAGATTTAGAATTAGCGGAGCAAAAAACCCTAAACTGAGTAAAAATTTCGACAATTCGGAAATATAAAAAAACTATTTGGTCGAAGGCGGTTTCGAACTTTCGGAAATTTTATATTTTAGACCAAACATTTACCCATTAGGTCACCAATTCTCAATAAATTTTTTGTTTCATTTTTTTGTTCGGAGTTGGCGCGCCGTGCAAAGAAGAAGAAAAAAGATTGTTTGCCTAATTATGGGGTTAGCTTCACTACTGCACGCTCTCACCTTCAATAACTTGTCATCCGAGCTGGAGAGAACCACGCTGAGAATGGTGTTGAGAGGAGGTACAACTAGCCAGTCGATGACCTTCTCACCAACCAGCGCTCCAACTTTTCCAAGCTTCTTCCACTCATCCCATTGTTTCTCGCGTTCCAGCTGTGCGTCTAGCGCAGGGTCATCGCCCTCTTGCGACGCAGCCAGTGCCAATAAATGACATAAAATAGTGAGTAGGAGGAAAGCCACAATCCATTTAAGGCGAGCCATTTGTGGCTGAAAATTAAAAAGGCATCTTTTAAAGCAACATTTCCTCTATGAATGAAAAATAGAAGATATTCTTTAGAAGTAGAAGAAAAGTAGACGATAACGAAACGTAGAAAAAAAAGTAAAGCGCCTTGACGTGACTCCGCGACGGTATCGCCATCAGCCATCAGCCACGGGGTGTTGAAGTAAATTTTGGAACTGGAGAGCCGGCTCCCTTTGACTCTCAAGGGCGCACACCCGAAACGCATAATCACGAAATGCAGGATATCATTGAAAATATGTAGGAAAGCATAGCCTAAGGCTCAAGCTACGTATGCTACAAGACTTGCCTAATCGCATAAGGCCCAGCCTAAGCCTAAGGCTCAAGCTCCGCATAGTACAAGACTATTTATTGACATGAGTTACAGTTGACAATTTTCTTCACAAACGGCCAGTCCCGATTTTTCGTGAGACAGATTCAGAGATGTAAAATGAGATTGAATAAATATTCTTTCAATGATATTCTGCATTTCGGGGGAGCACGCTCTCAATAATAATTTATTGGGCAAACAGGAACAATAAGTACACTTACGTAACCATTTCAATAAGTAATAGTAATCCAATTATAATTAACAATTGGTTCAATTAAATCAAGAACAAACAATTATAAAATAATGAACGATTATTCGAATATCTTCTACATCAAGCCTGAGTTTGGGATAGTGATTAATTGTTCTGACACAAAGATAAACATTACTCAAACAAATGGCTACATAATATGTATGTAATATTGTAGTAAATAGTAATAAGTTGAAATAAGTAAAAAGTAACATTACACTAAGAATGTAGTAATGTTTAATTAAAAATAAGATGTAATAAAAAAGGGTTTAAAAGAAAAAGAAAAGAAAGGGAAAAGAAGAATATTTCACTGGGGGTATGTTTGAGCGGCTGGGAATCGGTGGCCCAGCCGCGACTTATATGTATGTGATAATATATGTATTCGAAATAAAATAAATACTCGATGGCTCCCTACAAGTGGAGGTTCCACCGAGATCAACATGCTGGCCCCGACAACTGGCCGTTACCAAACATACCCCACCACTATTCAATATCGCGCACTATAATAAATATTATTCTAATATAAAAAAATATAATAAAATTTGTAATTATATTAAACAAATTTATTATTATTATTTCGCATACCGTAATAAAAAATTTTTATTAATAAAAGAACTAAAAAAATTATAAAAAATTGCAACAATACGAAAATGTGGCGTATGTAAGTTACTACGACATATTGTATTCGTCGCTGCCGAAATAACAAACAACGCGACGGTAGTAGAGAACACCCACGGCGGCGAGCACGACTAAAGCAACCGCCAACGTAGCGTTCACCATCAGCGAGACGATGATCACCACATCTGAGATGAGAGAAGGCGACGTCACGACACGCGCCGGAAAGTCCCATTCCGGGTGAACACAGACGGTTGGTTCATCGAAACTAAAAGTTAGAATTATTAGCATATGTATAGAAAAATACTCCATACAAATCGACAGTGTGTCAAAAAAAAAACGAATTGGAGATTTCGAAAATGGAAAGAGTCTTTTGCCACAAATCAAAAATTTTAACCAAAACAGTTTTATAGAACAAATGTTGTAATTTTTTCAATATACATATGTACATATGTATTTATTCTCATAATGATGATTTGTTCCAAAAAATGAATTTCTTACACCGTCATCCAACTTTTTAACAGATTGGATTGAAAAAAAGTGTAAGAAATTCAAGCAAAACCAAAAATTAACCAAAATAAACTATTCTTGCAAACGCGGCGTCAGCTGTGCAAATGCAAAAAATTGAAATTTTGTTTACATTTTTTTCAACATTACATATTAATGGCTCAAAATTGAACAAAAACAAAGATTTTCCCCTTCAAAATTTTGGAAATTTTCGAAAAGTTTTGAAAAATGGCAAATTTTCCGAAAATCAAAAGTCAAAAAATGGTAAAAGGACTAGCCTATGGCAAAAAAAAATCATAAAAATAATAATGAATAAATTTCAAACAAACAAACCATTAGCCGAAAATCTGCCGGCCGCTTTTGTACTGCCGGTGAGTCATCATGGCATGCAGCAAATAAGTGTTGCAATGAAAGATAGCAAATTGAAAATCTCCAAAAATTATATAAAAATAGAAAATTTCAAAAAATTATGAAAAAAAAAATGGAAAATAGCAAATCAATAAAAATATACAATTTTTATCATTAAAATCCACATAAATCTGACATACATATACATAGATGAGATTTATCCCACCACATAAAAATTTCAACATAATTTTCCTCACATACAAAAAATACAATTAATCACACATTATCACACATCACACTATCACCTTCACACAACAATACAAGTAATCACATATACAACGGAAGTAAGAAAAAAAAGAAAAGGAAAGGTGAGTTTAAAAATACAAACCGGCCGGTTTACCACTTTTGAGATTTTCGTTGAAATTTTTTTTGAAAAATTCCTTGATTACACAATCAACGAAAAAATAACATTACACCACATCATACCAAAATGATGAAGAATTTGGTGTCAACACACAACAAATAGAAAACAAAAAAAAAATTTTTTCCCACATACCCACATACCTCGAGGGCCCCGAGAAAGTGTAAAGTGGAAGGTAACCCACAACAGGCTTACAATAAATTTTTGGATAGTGGTAGCAATTTAGAAAAACCACATTAAAATAACAACAAAAAATTTTTTTGAACTTCATCACCTAATTTTTTCCCTTCTTCCGTTGAAAACTAGTTAACAAAGACAAACAAAGCACAAACGAAAACATTCCAAAACGACAAGAATTAATCAAAAAGTAAACAAGGTGGATCCTCACCTGGCAAACTTTCAATTTACTTTCAGTTTCAATTCACTTTCAGTCACAATTTCATTTGAAAAATACTTTCATCTTTTACTTGCGAAATTTAGACTCTATTATCTGCATTTTTTAATTTTTTTGCATAACTTTCAACACTTGTGTATACTGTAATAGTATATTGTGATACTGTGATAGTATCTTGTTATATAGTGTATCTAACATTTTTTAACGTTTATTTCTATTTTTACTCAAACATACGCATCACCGTCCACTTAACAATACATTTTAATCTATCTTATTTTTTACAAATAAAAGACATTACAAAAAATTTTAAATTGGCTGTATAATATTTAACGCCAACGCCAAATACAAAAAAAATTTCAATCCAAAACCAATACCCCTTTTTTACCGTAAAATCTCTAAACCACACAATTTCGTCAAAAAAGTCAAAAAAAACCGTAACCAACAGCCCATTCCTAACACCTCAACATTATAACACAACAAACACAGAGCACCAAACACCCCGCACGCACCGTTATAAAAGACGAACAGCACAAAAAAATATGGAGGACATAGCAGAAAAACTGGGAAAACTCACCATGGCCCTTCAAAGCAGACCCGTTTACACTCTACCCACCTACTCCGGAAGGGGAGACAAAAAAACATTTTCAAAATTTGTGTCCGAGTTCAATTGGGCGGCTAACGCAAATAATTGGGAAGAAACCCAATGCATGACGGATTTTCCGACATGCTTGAAAAATGAGGCCGAGGCACTATACGAGTCGCTGACGCCGGAGGAAAAGAAAAATTGGAAGAACATGTTAAATTCAATGGCTAAACTGTTAGCCGGTGGAGAATCTATTCCAATTTTTCGCCGACAAGCACAGTCGCGGCTGAGTACGCGGCCGTCCTCCAAGATTTGGTCGACCGCGGTTACCCAGACGCCCAAGGTTTCACTCACTCCATGCGAGAAAGCCTCACCATTGATCTTATCCGGAAAAATATCCGCTCTCACATTTTGCGCACCAAAAAGCCCGAAAAAATCGGTGACGCTATAGCCCAAGCCATCAATGAGGAAGAAATTCAGCTTGAGATGGCTAGAGACGCTATAGCTCAGGACCAAGTTAATCAAATACAAATAGCGACCATACAAAAGGAACAACCCGCACAATATGACCGCCCACCACTCCATCCGGGGGGCCTACCAGGAACTTTCCGCAGACGATTAGATGAGGGAAAGGTATTCCACCCCTACCAACCAAACTCTTACCAAAAAAAAATTCTTTTTTCAGATATCAATTAACAGAACAAACAAAAAAAGAAGAATTTAATAACAACCACAATAAATTAATTCTGCATAAAAACATGCAACAAATAACCAAATAGGAAGTCTTTAAATTTTTCCTTGCTATAAAAGTTTTTATTTTTTGTTTTTCCCTAATTTTTGCATTGTAAGAAATTTTTAATTGTCGGCAAATTATTGCGCTAAGTATAAATAGCCACCCGAAGGGGCAGCTAATTAATTTAGAATGCGGACAAATCCTCTCCCGCGAACACTCGAACACTGGGTCCGTACCCAGTATGACGAGCCTAATATGGATGCACTCCTGTGGGAGTACACCGTACAGACACGTATTCTACGATACCTTCAAACCAGAGAACTGCAAGTGACGACCCTATGGGGTGCGCCACAAAAAATCACACCTTGGCGCTTCTCGGAAGCACCACCCGCGGCGATCATGGTCTCCGCCACAGAAACTGTCGAACAACAACGACGGGCCGTGCCTAGTGTCGCCCAGCCCAACCGCAGTGCATCGCGGTCCAGGCCGCGCCAAACAACAACATCTCTTCGGCAGACGACAACCTTCGTCACTGTACGTTTATTTGCAACAAATTATATATTCAGCGCATATAATGCGTAAAAAAACTACATATGTGGGGGCAAAATAAATTTTTTACACATTCCAATTTTTGTAAACTACAAAATGGCGTACACAAAAAAAAACCAGCAGTGACGCTCCCCGAGGTAGGGCCGGAACACCATGATTTTTCCACACCGTTAATTTGTAAAGCATGATGTTCGGGGCGCTACTGAGGGCAAATTTTTTAAATGACATAGCAGACTCCTAATTTCGGAATATTAGAATATAATATAATAATTTATTCCGACAAACAGGTACAATATTGTCTTTTCAAATGTAATTTTTGTATATTTTTCTTCTAAATTGTGTTTTTTTCACGACGAGCCGCGCGACACCACGCCCACTTCAACGCCCACTGTACTCAGAGGCCGGTCACGAGCGTCGTCCCCATGCGGACCACTGCACACCGAGGGGCCACCATTGCGGACACCACGCAAAATCATCCGTGCAGCGCGTACATCAAATACAACGCGCCTGGTCACGACGTGCAGTCGACCACGCCTCCGCCACCGGGCCCGTTTCTATAGGCATCACGGCGCTCAGCAGCGATACCGCCCCTCGGCTCCGAGGATGCATACGCCAACAGCCCTAGCCACGCACTCGGCCAAGCGCTCGGCCGCGAACGCGCGGGGACGCGACACATCGCCAGCACCGACTGAGTGGCAGCGACAACGTAACGCAGCACCAAACGCCATAATAAGAAAAACAGTACCATAGCAGAACTACAACGACGGCTCGTCGTGAGATTAGCAAACATAGTTTTTAGAAATCAAAAGAAGAGACTCTTTTCGTGGGCGAGGGGTATAATGTAGTAAATAGTAATAAGTTGAAATAAGTAAAAAGTATCATTACACTAAGAATGTAGTAATGTTTAATTAAAAATAAGATGTAATAAAAAAGGGTTTAAAAGAAAAAGTAAAGAAAGGCAAAAGAAGAATATTTCACTGGGGGTATGTCTGAGCGGCTGGGAATCGGTGGCCCAGCCGCGACTTATATGTATGTGATAATATATGTATTCGAAATAAAATAAATACTCGATGGCTCCCTACAATATGAAAAATAAAATCTGGAACATTTTCACAAAAAAACTTTGGTAACTAATAAAATATTTCTCAAATTATTTTGACCAAAGTTTTTTGAAAGTTAAAAAATTTTTAAAAATAAATAAAAAATAAAAATTCTCATCAAAAGTTTAAATTTTGGGGCAAATTCGACAGTGTCTCGCCACTCCACAATATGCACATAAGTGTTCAATACGAGCGCAAAAAATCACGATATGTGATCTTTTGCATAAACACAAAAAGAAACGTAAAAGAGTGTGATATGTGAGACAAAGATCAAAGAGAAAAGGCGTTTTCGGCTTGTGCTTTTGACGCAAAAAAACGGAAGACAGAAGCGAAATATAGTGAGCCAGAATTTCAACAAAGCAAATGAGCCTGTTATTGAATTTT
Source organism: Deladenus siricidicola (assembly GCA_009724625.1). Taxonomy (NCBI): domain Eukaryota; kingdom Metazoa; phylum Nematoda; class Chromadorea; order Rhabditida; family Sphaerulariidae; genus Deladenus; species Deladenus siricidicola. The sequence goes on from SAUE01000493.1 coordinate 67,729, forward strand.
GCATAGCTGTCTAATCAACATATAATAATGGCGTGAAGAGAATTTGTCGAATTTGCTCCAAAATTTGCACTTTTAATGCGGATACTTTATATTTTAATGTACAATTTTATATGTTTTAAAAAACTTTGGTCAAAATCGTTCGTAATAATTTGAGTAATATTATATTATTTACCAACGTTTTTTTGTGAAAATTTTTAAAGATTTTCAGTACAGTACAGATTAAGATCACACATAATATGTAATATGATGAAATACTGAAAAATCTGGAACTTTTTAAAAAAAAACTTTGGTAACTAATAAAATATTTCTCAAACTATTACGAACGATTTTCATCAATGTTTATCGAAAAAAATTGCACGTTAAAAATTAAAAAAAATTCCCATTAAAAGTGCAAATTTTGGGGCAAATTGGACAGTGTCTCGACATGTCACAGTATGTAAGATCTTAGCGCAAAAGATGTGATCATTTGGATAAAGAGTAATATTTTATTAGTTACCAAAGTTTTTTTTGTTAAAAAGTTCCACATTTTTCAGTATTTTTCATCATATTGCATATTATGTGGCCATTTGTTTGAATAATCTTTACGAAATCAGCATCATCTTTACGAAATCAGAATACAGTCTTTGTGTCAGAACAATTGCACTACCCCAAACTCAGGCTTGAAATAGAAGATATTCGAATAATCGTTTATTAGTTTATAATTGTTTGTTCTTGATTTAATTGAACCAATTGTTAATTATAATTGGATTTTTAGTATGTTTTATTACTTATTGAAATGGTTACGTAAGTGTACTCACTGTTCCTGTTCGTTCTGTAGTGGGTGAATATGGCTGTGCAAAAGGGAAGACTGCCATCATCTCGGCCGGCCGGTTGTCTCCCATCGCAGCTCTTCCCCGCAGCCATTTCTTTGAAACTCGATGATATTCTTTCCAGTTGTTATTTCCCACCACATAACTGGGTGACACAACTACAGTTCAATAAATTATTATTGAGAGTCAAAGGCTCTCCAGTTCCAAAGTTTACTTCAACATCCCGTTAATGATGGCTGATGGCGATACCGTCGAGGAGACACGTCAAGGCGCTTTACTTGAGCGCGGATAATTTTGGAATTTCTTTTCAATCATAAAGGAAATATTGCTTTAAAAAATGCCTTTTTAATTTTCAGCCACAAATGGGTCGCCTTAAATCGATTGCGGCTTTCGTTCTGCTCACTATTTTATGTCATTTATTGGCGCTGGCTCCGTCGCAAGAAGGCGAGGGGCCTGCGATAAACGCACAGCTGGAACGCGAGAAGCGATGGAATGAGTGGAAGAAGATTGCCAAAGTTGGAGAACTGGTTGGTGAGAAGGTCATCAATTTGCTAATTAAGCCTCTTCAAAGCACCTTTCTCGTCGAGGCCTCACCAGCTCGACTAACAAGTCATTGGAGGTGAGAGCGTGCAGCATCGAACCTGTTGTTGTGTGTATATTGAAGAAAGAATATGTTGAAGGTTCTTAAACAAAACTTGTCGCAAAAATTTGTCGTGAAAGCGAGGTTACTAATGAGCGCAGGTTGAAACCTGTGTGGGTTTTTGGTATCGAATAGGATAGGCTTAGGTCCAGAGTTAAAGTAATGGATTTCGAAAATTGTTGACGATCAATACCAATCAATGATTCAGTAAGAATTGAGGTTTTATTCATTTTAAAAGATTTCCCACAGGTGGAATACAAGGAATATCGAGCAATAAAAGATCTGACCCACATCGTAGAACGCCAACACCGAACTTCCATGCGTCGCTTCATTGAGATGCAGCGGCCGGTGAAATATCTCATCAGCGACAATGATTACAATAAAGTTGCTTGTCGATTAAATTTAATCCACATCCTAATTGTTTACATGTATGTGATATATTGTATTTGTGGTCTCTGCGCGGCGTCTACATGGAATACTCCGGCAGTATCGGCAAGTCCAAAGAATTACAGAAAATAAGAATGGACAGGTTGGGCGAGGAATGCGAACTCTACAAACCCATACAATCGCTGCGAGTGAGTTCGCAGTCAAAGAATCAATTTCAGTTTTTATTTGCAACAACCACAAATTATTAGTACTAATATATGTATATCAGTACCATAGTACTGGATTCTCGCGCTTCTTAGCTTAATGCTCGTAGGCAGTCATCGCTTGAAATACACCAAAATGTAAAGACCTCTTTTGAACACTATTCATTGTTTAATGCATTTTCAGTTTTTTTCAGAAACTCCTAAACACAATGGAGCACTGCTTCTTCCCAGGGTAACTTTGACGTGATATGATTTTTCAAGATCTTTGTATCCTTAAATATCGTGTAAAGATCTTTATAAA
>SAUE01000494.1:50248-60743 GCA_009724625.1 Deladenus siricidicola
CACACACACACACACACACACACACACACACACACACACACACACACACACACACACACACACACACACACAAACTGTACGATTTTTGAGTATGTGTGTGTGACACACACTCAAAAATCTAAAATCGTACAGTTTAAAGAATAAAAAATTATACCCAGTTTTGGCCACCATAACAATTTCAGATTGTATGTATCCAGTAGGACTTTCCGATTTATAACGCTCTTCGCTCTCAAAAAATTTCAGCATCTCCTCTTTGTCCTTATCCGGATACAAATATCTAAAAAAATTATGTATTGTAAGACAAAAAAATGCATAATTCTTTTAAAGCTATTTTGTTTGAAAAAAATTATGAAAGTTCTACCTAATGCTGTTAAGCTGAGGGCACGATGCAATTCGTTGTGCCAACGACAGCTGATCTAAGTCCTTTATTGTAAATGGAGAAAGATGGAAAGGAACTTTAGCGCCATCCTCCTCGCAAACAAAGCCAATACTGACAGCACCGGTTTGCGTATCACTAAATCGCAATAAGAATGTCGACGTCGGTGCTAATATCATTCGTTGTGAAGCGTCATTCTTGCTAATAAATCCAATGAGCCAACCTAAAATAAACACGTACTTCAGTTACTTTTAGTTTGCACAATAATTAATCAAACCTTCATCCCAAAATTTTAGCAGCTTTTGTTTAATCAACTGCATTATAAGGAAGAACCATTCCCAAAAGGAAAAATTCACATCCTCGCGCAAATTATTCTAAATTATTTCAATCATTTTTAAATTTCGAAACACATACATAACATAGTCTCTAATTAGAAAAAAAAACCTTTGCAAATCTCTGGAAAGTTATTGGTTTATTATCAGTGTTAGATGGGACAATCAGCTTTTCCGCTAAATAATTCAAGTCGGAATCGTTGAGTTGACGGTGTGCACCGGTAAAAAGTGTAAATTTATGGCAAAGCACTTGACTCAAGTCGTTCCAAGAAACGGCCGTTACATCGTCCGCACCCATATTTGTTCGGTTCTAAGTTTAAGGTTAGATATATGTATCAGGGGTGTGGAAATTTTCAATTTTCGGAATTTCCGAAAATTGAAAGATATTTGCAAAGTATCATAACTGACTCAAAATGAACTTTTTTGTGAGTTTTTATTTGAACTTGTTTTGTTCATTTTCAACAAAATTACAGTACTTTGAAAATCTCTTTCAATTTTCGGAAATTCCGAAAATCGAAAATTTTCACACCCCATTGCACTTAAATTCTTCTCGTATTCACATGACAGAATAAAAAAATTGAAAAATGAAAAAAAGATATATAACTATGTAAAATTAAACAAACAACGGAAGAAAATGCACGTTGCCAAAGAATGACGCCTTGCGCATCACAATCTTGCGATCCATGTACGGTAACCATCAGTGGCAAAGATAGCGTCCAAACATCAAATTTTCCTAGGTTACCCAGCTGAAATGGTGTAATGTGAAAAAGTAGAGCGTATTTTTGATCGGTAGCCGTCTGTGCGGTCATTGCGATTGATGTTTTGCATACCACTGATACAGCATCCGATTGCATACCTTTAGGTGGTGGTTTTCGGTGAGCAATTCTTGTTAACTTCTAAATTTTTTTAACAAAATATAATATAGCCAAGATTGCTTAGAACTCAAAATACAGTACACTAAAGGCAATTGTAACAGAATCAGAAAACTTATGATCATTTTGTAAGCAAAAAACATTCATATAACATTATATTTTTACCGAATTATTGAACTTCGCTGCCATATGTCCTTTCTCATCCAAAGTTAATTTTTCAAAATCGTTACTGATAGAACCAACCGTTTTTCTACAAAAATAAAGTTAATTTTTTTTCAGATATAACCAGTTATTAAAAAAAAGTAAATGAGAAGAGAAGTATTTTATGATGTAAGATGAAATAAAACATTTAATGAAATAAAAAATAAAAGCACCTGAATTTTAATATATATTTATATAATCTTTTAAATACAGGGTCACAAAAAGTTTCCGTACTTTTTTTTCTTAATTTAAATCAATGTTTCTCTATCCCCAGAAAATGTACAACAATTCTGAAAAATGATTCGAGTAGTACTTGAATCATAACCTCTTGAAAAGCTCTACAAATTAGTATATGTTGATTTAAATGTCAACTTTCAGCTCTTGGAAATTTGACATTATTATAAAAATATTCCTTCAGTAAAAAAACGTTCATGCTCACGAAAAAATAGAATTATTTGAACTCATTTGAAAATTCATTCAAAAATAAAAGTTTTAGCAATTTGAAAAATGTATAACAAAGCCTGTAAAATTATCTATGTACAATGCCTAAAAAATTGGCGCACGGACATTTGCGGACAGACATTTGCGGATCGGACATTTGCGGATCGAACATTTGCGGATCACCACAAAAATCGGACATTTGCGGACCTTTTAATTTTTTCTGCAATTTTTTCATTTTCAAAATCGAATAACCTCCTCCTCCNAAATGAGTTGTTAGCTTCCTATGCGGAGTGTGAGTCTTAGGCTTAGCCTAGGGCTCCTGGGATTGAACATGGGGGGGGGGTGGAAGTAGGTGCAGTGCCCCCACAAAATCGTTCTATGAGGCTTTCCTAATATCCTAAGAGGCTCCGCAATAGCCACGAGACTGTTTGAGCAGTTTTTTCCTTTTAATTTTAAAAATTAAAAGGTTCAATTTTAAAATTAATTTAAATTAAAAGGTCCGCAAATGTCCGATTTTTTTTCGTAATCCGCAAATGTCCGATCCGCAAATGTCCGTCCGCAAATGTCCGTCCGTAATTGTCCGTCCGCCAATGTCCGATCCGCAAATGTCTGTCCGCAAATGTCCTAACACCAAAAAATTATCTACAATTATCGAAAATTATCTGTAATTATCTAAAACAGTTAGTTTTTAATGAAGACTTTTTCGTTTTTGAGTGAACTCGTTTCTAAAAAACTATCAACGGGTAAAACGGCAATTGACCACTTTTATTTAACGGCTTGCCTTACAGCGGTTCTGGAAGATAATATTGTAGAGAATTTTAGATAGATATTGTAGAGAATTTTAATGACCATCAGATTTTTTAGTCTTGAAAACGGTTTCTCAGTACTTAAAAAACAAATCAGCTTCGATCATAAGAAAAAACATTTTGAGAAGATGTTTTTATTACTTCAAATTTTCAAAAATTGAAATTAAATCAAACTTGTAAATTGTAGAGCGTTTCAACAGCTTTCAGAATCATTTTCCTGGATTTTTGTATCTTTTCTGGAGATAGAGAAACGTCGATTTTTAAACTTAAAAATTAAGAAAAAAAGTACGGAAACTTTTTGAAACAGATTTTTAATGCATTTATCTGCAGGAGATAATTGTGTAAAAGTAATAATGAAATCAAAAGTAATCGTAATCATGAGATTCATTTTAAGATATTATAAATCATTCTCAAGAAAATATCTCAGATTAGCAAAAGCTGAAATTTTTTATAACTTTACAAATTTATCAAAATTTTCGATTTATTTGTAAATAATTTCTTTCAGTTTTCGATTTTCGACGACATGCGAAACCTAGGTATTGTTCGCTTCCTTCAATTGAGTCCAATATAAAAGATAAAATATTTTATAACTAACATGTCCTTTTCGCTAATTTGACCAGTGCTAAGAAGCTTTGCCTCCTCTTCCGCAATAATTTTCACCGTTACATTGGTATTGACCAAATGCTGCTTTATTCCCAATTTATCACCGATGAGAAGTCGAACCTTTAAATGAATTTGTTACATGCAAATTTCTGATAAAAATTTGAAATTCGAGTTTATAAACATTTTTCTGTAGATTCTAAAAAAATTAAAAACATATTTTACATATTTCTATAATCAATTTTAATTTTTTCTACATTCAATTTCGAAAAATAATTGAAACAACATAATCATAATTTCGGATTCTCCTCAACGTTAAAGAAAAAAACCTCGGAAACGAATTTATGCTGTGTTTTAAGTACTGGGTCTGGCTGAATTGCTACTACAAATGACTGTGATACAAGCATACACAACAGCTTTGTGAGACTCTCCAAGGCGGCCGTAAGATTGGTGATGTGCGACTGCGCAGTATTATCAGATAGTTGAGGAGAACGCCGCAAAAGATCTAATTGCCAACAAGCAAATGTGCGAAGTGTCCAATTATTCTCGGCCAACATTTCAAATCTAAAAAACCTTATGAAAACGAAGTTATGGTCATAAAAATTTTCAAAACTTACGGTTCTTCGTTGCCCGAATTTTGCGCCCCGCGTAACTTGCGCCCCAAATTTTGCGCCCCAGAACTTAGCGCTCCAAGGTCGGAATTTTGCGACCCAAATATTTTTTTAATTTACGTCGTCAAACATTGCGCTTGTTTGTTTGACTGCCTGTTTGTGGATTTTCTCAGTGGCTATTTATTGAACTAAGCTGATTTTTTCAACTCGGGGTTTTTCAGGGGTTTTTCAAACTTCAAATCAACTTTTGGCTCCGTCGATTTTTTCGATGCAAATTTGCACCTTAAAATTTTCCTTTTTTGGTAGATTGAGTTGGATTTTTTGTCCATTATGCTGGTGGTTCGATTCCTGCTGGGAACAAGAGACCGATTATTTTCAGAATTCATACAGACAATAAATATGATACACACACACAAGTCAGAACAGTGGGAACAGGAGTAGAGACAGAACAGTAGGGACGTCACTAAACAGTCACACATGTGATAATCAGTTCAGTTTAGTGAATAGTAACTGATAAAATCCACGTACAGACCAGGGGTGGTAGGAAAATAAAATTTCATTTACTGGAAAACAGAAAATTTTAGGCCAAAAAACCGGAAAATAGGAATACGAAAAATACAGATTTTTCACTGTTTTTTTCCAAATACACAAAATACAGATTTTTTATACCAAAATTTACAAAGTTTTTATGCAAACTTTTCCGGAAAATGGTCCATTTTTGTAAAATGGAAAATGGAAAATTTTGGGCTAAAAAAGCAGAAACGGAAAATTTTGCCACCTCTGGTACAGACAGTCAAACAAACAAGCAGACAAATGAAGGTTATTATACGAGATATGTATGTATATGATTGTTAAAATGTTGTATAATAAAAAAACAATCCAAAAAAATAAATAAATTTTAAAGAAAAAAGAAACGCAATATTTGACGACGTAAATTAAAAAAATTCAGGGCGCAAAATTTCGATTTTTTCGGAATTTTCCGAAGAAATCGGAATTTTGCGCCCGTGTAAAGTGGGGCGCAAAATTCCTAAAAATTAAATTTTTTGACGGGACGCAAAATTCCGATTTTTTCAGAAATTTTGCGCTCCAAAAATTTTCAGGGCGCAAAGTTCTGGTGCGCAAAATTCGGTCGCAAGTTACGCCGGGCGCATATTTGGATAACTGCGGTTCTTAACTAATGTACTAGAGGTTTTCCGAACCCGAACTCGAACCCATTTTTCAAATTCTTTCAAAATCGAACCCGAACCCATTTTTCCAATTTGCATCGAACCCGAACCTGAACTCGAACAAAGGTAAAAATTCCGAACTCTCGTGCTCCGCCCTCTTGTGTGGAGTCTGAGAGAGTTTTTTCAACAATGGGCAAATTTACGGCACACCGACATTTGCGGACAGACATTTGCGGACCCGACATTTGCGGACGACATTTGCGGACGACAATTGCGGACCCGACATTTGCGGACGACATTTGCGGACCCGACATTTGCGGACGACATTTGCGGACGAAATAATAGCAAATTTTTTTATTTTTTAAAATTTTCAAAATTTTTTAAAATTTTTTAAATTTTTCAAAATTTTTTAAATTTTTCAAAAACTTTTAAATTTTTCAAAAATTTAAATTTTTTTAAATTTTTCCACTTTGTTCATTGATTGCTTAATTTGGTTCTTTAGGGTTATCGGACCCCAAAAAAAATTTTTTTTGATGGTTTTTTTAGGTTTTCCGGCACGGAGAATTCGAATTTAATAGTGTTCACCCCACCCCCAACTGCACACGTGTTGGGGGGGGGGGGTCGCTATACCCAACACGTGTTGGGGGGTCGCTAAAAAACGTTATTAAATTCGAATTCTCCGTGCCGGAAAANTTTAAAAAATTAAGCAATCAATGAACAGTGGGAAAAAATTTTTTTTAAATTTTGAAAATTTTTTTAAATTTTGAAAATTTAAATTTAAAAAAATTTGCTATTATTTCATCCGCAAATGTCGGGTCCGCAAATGTCGTCCGCAAATGTCGTCCGCAAATATCGTCCGCAAATGTCGGGTCCGCAAATGTCGTCCGCAAATGTCGGGTCCGCAAATGTCCGTCCGCAAATGTCGGGTCACCAAATTTACAAAGAGGAGCCGTCTAACGGGCTAAAATGTGGAAAAACAACTCTTTTGCCTTTAATCATCACTTATTGTTTTGTTCAATTATTATTTTGTTATTGAAATTTTTTGCTTATTTTTCAATCGAGTATTGATCACAAAACAAAACATTCACGCAAAAACACATTATAAATTTTATTGGTCGATAAATTTTGCAACATTTATGTTTTTTCTGGGTGCTTCAAAATAATTCCCTCTAATGTCATATGTCATTCGATTCGAAAGAGCGTTTTATTGTGGTAATTTTAACGTATTTGTTTGTTTGGTTAGCGTTTATGGTGCACATGTTATGCTCTTTAGAACAATGTAAACGTGAAAAAGTGCGTATTTTGATCTTTGCGCAGTTCCAGCTAGGCGTGAACACTTCAAATGCGGCCAAAAACATTCAGGCAGTCACCGGCAAGTAAGTGCCAACCCAATCCACTTGTTGTAGGTGGTACGAAAAGTTTTGAGCTGATCAGAGTAGCACAAAAGCTAAACGACGCCGGGACGGCCGACTACCGTAAACAAGAAGCGTCTGCGCAGGTCTAACCAGTCGAATCCGGCCCAAACAACTCGAGAACTATCCGCTGAACTCCACACTTCGCACCAGATATCAAGTAGTCAACTGCGTGCAATAGGAAGGTCGCCAAATTCGTCAACTGTCGTTTCGCAAGAATTGACGGAAATCCAGAAAAATCGACATGTGGCCGACTGCCGAGTGCTGCTGCATCGGTTTAAGCGTGGATGCTTGGATCGAATCCTCACTAGCGGGTGCTTTACGACAACAGAAAAACCGGGAATCAAGGGCTGGGCGCAACGAGCCGGGAGTTTTGACACCAAAACCTGAAATGCATCAAAAGAAGGTGGTTTGGTGGAATTTGGCGGATGGTCGACGTCCGGTGTACTGGGAACTGCTCCCACACGGTCAAACCATTATCGTCAACCACTACTGATAATAGCTCGACAAAGTCCAGCAAAAATTGGTGGATAAGGGCGTCATACGGGTCGAATTTCCTTCCACCAATACAACGCCATACGGCACAGCTTACAGTGGCAAAAATCCAGGAATTGAGCTGGACGAAAATCAATCCACCGCCATATAGTCCGGACATTGCCCCATCCGACTACCATATGTTCCGGTCGGTGGATCACTTCTTCCGCGGTAGGCGCTTCACCGAAGATGGTCAGTTCAAAGAGGAACTCGAAAACACCCACCAAATTCTACACCGGTGAAATCCGCTTTTGCGCGAAAAGTGGAAGAATGTCATGGCAAATAACGGCAATTACTTTGTTTGGATTGAATCCGCTTTGTTGTGTTGTAATATTAATTTTTGGAATATAACACAAATGTTACAAAATTAATGGACCAACCTAATATATGTATAGAAGCGAGACAAATAATATGTAAACAAAAAGACACGTAAATAATTGAAATTTTGCATTATTTTGAACAATTAAATTGGCCCTGAAATTTTTATAAATGTTCGAAATTGCGAACCCAAAAATTGATTCGAATCCGAACTCGAACCCGGAAATTTTCATGCGTCGAACTCGAACTTTTGTCATAAAATTTTAATTTTTTCGAACCCGAACTCGAACCCAAAAAAGGGTACGAACTGTTCGATTTTGAACCCGAACCAAACAGTTCGGAACACCTCTATAATATACCTAGAAAATTATACAAAAGAGAAAGTTACTCTAGTTGTATTTCGTCAAGAAGAACATCACGATTGTCGAATAATACACCAATTTGGGACAATTTTTGCCGATTTTTCCAATCAAGAATCCGTTCTGATATGAGATGATTTTGCAGCATAGCAATTTGTTGAACGCCATCATTTAACCGTTTTACCTGGAATTGAATAACTGATAAAAGATTACTTTTTTCTGTCTAATATGTAATTTTACCAAATTAACGCGTCGATCAGTCAATTGCTCATAGAGATGGCTTGCGCGTCGCTGCATGTCACACATTGATTGCCGCGCTTGCGCCAATTGATCATGACGCTGCTCGTTTTCCAGCTGACTAATGGCCAGTTGAAAGCGCTGTAACTCGGAAAGATCATTAACGAAACGACCTTGCATGTCCTTGTTTTCCTCCCACAGTGCCTGACATTCCTTGCAAAGCGTGGCCAGACCAGACTTCATATCTCCATAGCTCAGCATTATTACAGATGCATCAACCTTGCTGCTCAATTCTTTTATTGTCGTCGTTCATGCAATCATTCTAAATATCAAACTAAACTCTTTTTGTATAAATCGACTAAAAACAATTTCTCCAAATTTGAACCTAATACATTCTAAAATATTCACCACCTTTTGAGCACCACCTTTTAATTTCTTAACTTTTTTGATTTCTTAGTACATATTACTATTTTGGTTTATTCACTATAAGGTAGGAAAATATTTTTTCTTTGTAATTTTTCCAGGCCCGGCCCGAAAGTTTTGTGCCCGGCCCGCAAGCCACCCTTACTTTGTAACCACTGTTTATTCTAGGAATACATACAAGCAAATACATACATAAATCGTAAAAAGCTTGAATGCAAACAAAAAAGATACGTCTACTTTTCTTCAAGAAATTGCAACAATACAAACTCATGTTCATGATTTTTTATATCATTTTTTTCTACATATTATCTTCATCAAAAACATGCAAATTTTGAATTACTTCAAATATTTATTTATTGTCTAAATATAAATTAAAATTGAAATCGGATAAAACTTATATTAGAATTTTCGGTTATTTTTAGAAATTGTGTTCTTCCAGATTTTGAATCAGTTCTGAGCTTAATTATAAATTATAATAAATGCGTAGTCCAAGTTATTGAAACGAAATCAAGTGTTTGAAAAATTCTTAAAAGAACTTCTTTAGAATTAAGAAAGATCTTTTTGCCAAGAACTTTTTATGAACCAATTTTACGACGTGATTTTTATAAATTTTAATTTTTCTGGTGTTCAAAGTCCATGAGATTTCTGCTAAATGGCAATATGATCATTTGGAAAAAGGAGAGCAAAACGCACAAAATGGAATTAAAACAACAAAATCCATATCTTGCCGATTTGTTAAAAAATCCGCATAATATTTCTTATTTCATTTAAAAAATGCAATGAAAAGAAAAATGAAAAATGAGATGCACTATATACATCAGCCATTGTAGAACCAATCATCGATTTGTTCAATAATGTTTTCAAGCGATAGCTATGGATGGTCTGTTGTAGGACTCATTTTTTTGCAGATGCGACCTATAAAAGGCGGATCTCTCAAAAAGGTGCATTTTAAAACATAAATGAGGTTGAATTGGATAAAATTTAACAATTAATAAAACATAAATGAGGTTGAATTGGATAAAATTTAACAATTAATAAAACAGTAAAAGCACGCGTAACTTTTATCGGTTAATGTGTACGAAATAACGTTTCTTGAGGCTTTTGATATATGTAATATTTTACGTAGATGTTGCGCACGTAAACAAGTTTGTGCATGAGAACGGCATAAACGAGCAGAGCAAAAANTATATATATATATATATATATATATATATATATATATATATATATATATATATATATATATATATATATATAATATGCCTATATATATAGTATAGTATATAATATGCCTAAAACGACGAGAACATTCTTTTATTAATGCGTAGAATTTGCATTGCTCTAATTAGGAGCCTTTTTTATTTTGAAAAAAAGCGTCTACACAATTTTTTGAACCATATAGAACGTGCTTTTTATTAAATGAAACTTCTCCGTGTTGAACATATTATTTTTAAACTGAGCGCACGTTTTGCATATACCAAAGCATACAATTAGTAAATACATATTAACAATAAGTTGAGCCTAAAATAAAGTTTACTTTGTAGAACAGTAAAACTTAACTTAAAACTAAAATAAATTTTGTAGTATTGGTCTGACGATTTGAGGTAATCGGAAATCAATGGTTTGTATAAATGGTAAAAGGATTCGAGTTACAGTGTAAATCAAATGTATCTAAAAGTTATTTGTGACGGTACTGTTTTTATATGCATTTATCTGCTGAGACATTTACTTAAAAATAATTATTAAGTTATTAGATAAAAACCGTATTCCATTCAATCAAACTCACCATTAAATCGTGTACCCATTA
>SAUE01000495.1:0-13130 GCA_009724625.1 Deladenus siricidicola
AAAGAAGGGAAAGGAAAGGAAGGGAAAGGAAAGGAAAGGAAAGGAAAGGAAAGGAAAGGAAAGGAAAGGAAAGGAACTTTTGTTGCAAATTTTATTTGTAAAATTGAAATTTTTAAGAAGGGAGGTTGCGCAAATATTCCAAAAGATAATTTTTTTCCCAGTAGCACTCCACCCGCGGTGGAGGGCGACGGCTTATTTTGAATTCGTTAATTTGGCCTTATTTCGTCTCATCATTTGACCTCTTTTTTGCGGCTGCTTTGGCCGAAAAAAAGCCTACAATCAACCACTACCAGCAATCAATCAATCGCATTGGGGAAGGAGGAGGAGGGACGTGCAACTGCGTACGAGCATTAAGCTAAGGAGAAGGAAGATATGAGAGAGGAAAGTCAAAGGATTATGGCTTACCCAAGTCAAGCCAGTCCTGACGATGGCAGCTTAAATACATATTTTTAGCGTCCGGCAAGGAAAAGGAAAGGCGGCGGCCTTACTTCTTAGCTAGTGGGCTTGGGCGTACATAGGTGTGTACTGTAGCTTTATATACTGTGCAATAAAGCAGGTTGTCACACAATATCACCTAACAACCTAACAGCACCATAGTCCCTACAGGCTATATGTATTGCATTTTCCACCACCTACCGTACGATCCGCGGTGAACATCGATCGTCTAGCCGGAATTGTAGAGCTTCGTCGGCTGGACGCTGTGTTTAGCGATGTGTTTGTAGACGAGAATATTCACCACCGCACACCCCACCGTATTCATCGACGTCAGCAGCTGGCGATATGGTCCAATGAGAAGCGACAAATTTTCGTGGAAAAACTAAAGTAAAAAAAATAGAAAAAATAAATTCCAATTCGAAGAATGACATTTTCCATTTTTCGCAAAAATTTCGTAAAAAATAAAAATAATTTTAAATTAATTTTTTTTGTTTTTTGCCTATAAATTTCTTTTTTTCAGCCTAAAGCTTCAATCTCAAAAGATTTTTTTGCATATAATTTTGTCGTATTTTTTGGGATGGCAAAGGAAAAGTTTTAAAGCTGCAATTAATTTTTGTTTTGTTTCAATTTTTTTATTTGAATAAATTCGCGACAGACGCAAAAATAATTTAAAAAATTAAAAAATATCGAAGAAAAAATTTACTTGCGAAACGACGAAATTGACGGCCGACGGAAACAAGTCGAAAATCAACAACAAAACCACGATCGATATCGTAATCCCGTCGCTCTAAACAACAAACCCAAAATAACAAATAAATTGCCGAATCGATGACAGACGTTTGCGCCCCGATACTCACACTCTAAACACTTGAGCCCCAGATTTTGCGCCCTGGAAGTTTGCGCTGCGAGCCAAGCGAATCTGGTGCGCAAAAGTCTGAGGCGCAAAATTTGGGACGGAATTATAAAGAATAGGAGAAGATCAACATCAAATGGAGATATGAAATGCTAAAGAGATTTGTAAAGCCGTAGCACTATAGCTCAGTTGGTAGGAGCAGCGCCCGGTTAGCGTGTTAGTCGCTGGTTCGAGTCCAGCCAATGCCAGACATTTTGCACTTCTCAGCAGCATTTCATACATATTTAATGAATAGTCGGGGCGCAAAAGTCCAGTACAGTGGGGGTCTCTCAAGTTTCATATAGTAACCGGGGGTTTTCCCAGACCAGTACGGTAACCGAATGGCCTTTCCAGTTCAGTACAGTAACTGAATGGGGATGGCTATATGTACATATGCCATTTTATTACATATTATGCGTTATTTTGAATGAAAATGGCCTTGAAATTTCATCCACTTCTATGCACATATATGTACATATATGTATAATACATTTAGCTCACATATAATATACTAGAAAAACTCAAAACATCTCATTCCAAAATTTGTGTAAATAAAAAATAATTTAACTTGCAAAAATAGCAAAATTCCATATTTTATGTAATTAGAGTGAGCAAGAAATTGCAAAAATAAAATTATATCACCACCAAAATATGTTTTGAGAATGTTCATAAATGCATGTTCAACGCCAAAACATGTTTTGCTCGAAATAGCAGCCAGCAAATATGACGCCACCACTACACACATAGTTGGTTACGGTACTTAATTGTCATGACATAATAACGAATGCTATCGTTGGCAAAATACGATAAATTTAATCGAAAAATTTGATAATATTAATCAAAAATGATTTAATAATGTTTAATAATAATTAATAATATACATATAATATTGATTTGTTGTGTCACGATAACTACATATTTGTCTGTCTGTCTGTCTGTCTGTCTGTCTGTCTGTCTGTCTGTCTGTCTGTCTGTCTGTCTGTCTGTCTGTCTGTTTGTCTGTCTGTCTGTTTGTCTGACTGTATGTCTGTTTGTCTGTCTGTCTGTCTGTCTGTCTGTCTGTCTGTCTGTCTGTCTGTCTGTCTGTCTGTCTGTCTGTCTGTCTGTCTAACTAGCGGACGTCTGAAAATATTATATTTTTTACAAATATGTCTGTTTTTATAAAATTATTAAACTGTAAAAAATAATAATTAAATTTATTTAATAAATAATAAACATTTTTTATTTTTAATTAAATAAATTTAAAAAATTGGCACTAATGCGAAAATTTGTCGCCAAATTGACACTAATTTGGCCACTTTGGCGTTAAATGACAAAAGGTTGGCATATTTTTACACAATTTTGTTCACAAAAGCGAAAAACTTACAAATTTGCGCGCTTTGGAAGACTTTCGGCCGTTCCTCTTGCGCAAGTAATAAAATAGGGCGCAAGACGTGGCGAAGTTCGGAATTGCTATCGCGATTCTGTCGAACGAATACACCAATACCGTAGTCGAGGAAGAAATGCACGCGAACGAATAACACCCTAAAAGTCCGAATCTCAAATGGTTTTTTTGTCTCTCTCTCTCTCTTTCTCTCACCCCTTCTCTCTTCGCCCTCTCTCTGCCCCCTCTCTATTTCTCTCCTCTCTTCTCTTCTCTCTTTCTCTCTCTTTCTATCTCTCTCCCTCTCTCCCTCCCTCTCTCCTCTTTCTGAACTTCTTTCTCTATTTCTTTTAATCTCCGTTTTTTTGCATTCTCTGTCTTTCTCCACATAATTTGTGCACAAAACTTACGCAATTCTGCAATGTGCTTAGAAATTGGCAACAAAAGCGAAACTACAAAATTCGCAATTGTCAATGATGCTATTGACACAGCACTGACAATTGCGATATTTCGCGTCCATTGAGTCGAGGAGAATTTGAAGGGATAGCGAATGATGATCAGACGCTCTACCGTAAGAAACAGAACGCCAATGGGCGTGGCCGGCACCAAACATCCCGACAGAATTCCCGACCAAAATATGCGCGAAACGTCTCTTTCTGAACAAAAAAAAAATTCATTCATAAAACATTTCTACATACTATCGTGCATGTATGTATGTTATATATTTTTGGGAACTGATATACCTCGTCGAGAGTGTTCAAAAACATACTCAGTTTTGTTCCCTGTCTAAAACCTGGTGCTTAGAAAATTTGAGGACTCTTTTTTGGATCCCGGTAGATGGCAAATCTGCGGCGCAAGTATCTAGGGCGCAAGTGTCGAGACGCAAAAGTCTGGGGCGAGAATGTTTGCCACCGATTCCCGCTCCCATTTCCATCACTTCCTCCCCTTAAACCATGACTACCATTTCCACAACCTTTCCAACTTCAGTTACTTATAAAAATAGCTGCCCCGTTCTTATTACATTCATTCATTAATTTTCTTTGCTGTTCCTCAACCTTGCTGCATATGTATAACACTTCCTAACTGACCCCCCCCCCCGTCACACAAGCTTCCTTCTCCAAACTACATATGTATGTACATATAAGGGTTGGATGAAATTTCAAAATCCAGTCATTTTGACTTTCGGAATTTCAAATTTTTCGCTATTTATTCCGAGTAGGATATTGGAAGTTTTTCCAAAAAAACCCATTAAATTGTCAGGAGGTTCCAACATGAAAAAACCAAGAAAAAAGTATAAAAATAATAATTTCTCGACAAATTTGTGGCTTTTAAAAAATATCCAACTTTTTCATGGACATGAATTGTTTTGCAAAACTTTTATTTTCAAAAATCCTTTTACTATCAGAAATCGTGTAAGCAAAAAAAGACAGAAATTGAAAATTTTCAGAATTTTCTATTTCGAGCATTCTTAAGCCTCAATTTTTTTTGACGAATTGAAAATTTTCACTGTCGACCGACCCTGATGTGTTTTGTACATACATACATATGTACATATATGCAACGAAAACCTTCAGTCCACGTGGCGCAGGTAATTACGGCTGTGATGAGAAGCGCTGCGCTCAAAATCCACAGACTTCCCAAGTAAACGAGCAAAGTGGGCGAAATCTTCAAATGTTTGGCGAAATGCAAACGCCACATTGTGGTGAAGAGCCGCGACAGTAGCGCAAAGCCCACAAAGCTGAGCACGCCGATAGCCGAGAACTCCAGCAAAAGCACGCCATCACTCACCTCCGTCATTTATTTAGCGTCGGTTGATTGGTTATTTTTGCGGAATTTTGCAAAAATCAATAAAGAATAATGTATTTATTGTATTGTTTTAATAAGTCGCGTTGCGAACAGCCTTGCGGCTACGATTGCGGTTGTAGAGTTGTATTGCGGTTGTATTTTGGAGATGAATTCTTTGGTTGCTGTTGTGGAGTCTCGATTACTTTTTCAACCATTGTGTCGTAAAAAATTTGCAAGCAGACAATTTGAATATCTGAATAGTTAGCGAATGCAAAGTTAACAATTATTTCGAAAATAATTAAATTTTCTCGATTTTCAAAGCCAAAAAAACAAAAAAAATGTAATTTTTTGCTTAAAATTACTTTTTTTCTTAAATTTGATTTCCTTAATTTGATTTCCAAAAATTGAAATAATTTTGTTTAAATATTTTTTCTCTAAAAAAACAAAAAAAATTTCTTTAGAACGAAAACCGCTTCCTACACCATTTGTTTTAACGCAAACTGTTGTTTAAAGCAAACCGTTGCTTAAACCATTTTAATAAGCACCTACATACAACTCAACTATAATCGAAGCTTATGTTTTTGACGAGGTTTGTTTGTTTTGTCTGATTTGCTTTAATAAAATTTGCCTTTTTTATTATCTTTCATTTTATTAATTTTTAAATTTAAAAAATATTCATTTCCAAATCAAAACTTTTTTCAAATTTATTAAAATTTTCAAAATTTTTGTCGTTGAACAGCCAAAAACGGCAAAAAAATTTTTTATTTTTTTATTATTTTTTTGATTCTAAAATAAATTTTTTGAATAATTTTAATTTTTTAAAAAAGCAAATAAAATATTCGAATATTTTTATGTTCAATTTGCATTTATTTAATTTGTGAGCAAAAAATAAATTGCAACTTTTATTTTCCATTCATTTCCTTTTACAAAATACGAAAAGTGTGTCAAATGTCAGAAAGAAGGAAAGACAACGCGAGAAAGACGAAAATCATCGAGAAAGGAAGAGATTCGAAAGAATGAACTTTCTCATCGAAAAAACCTTTCAAATTTTGCGTGTCAAAAGATCTGCCGGAGACAAAATTCATTACAAAACAAAACATTTTTGGGGCGGAAATTGAAGGATTTTGGCAGTGATTTGGCAGCAGTGAAATTGGCAGTGACAGTGGCGAATATGGCAGTGAAATTGGCAATAGCAAAAATGTGAAAAATTACTTTGACATTTTCAAAGTATTTGGGCATCATTTGAAATTTGCAATAGCTGCAAATTGCAGAAAGTAGTAGCTGGCTGTGAAGAATGTGGAAAAGTTGTGAAGAAAAATTTGAGCAAAATATGGCACGCACCTCCTCACTACGGTACTCATCGCCACCGTAGCAGCCGTTGTGGTGGAATGGCTTAACGACGTCTGGTTCCGTCCTCGAAGAACACTCCGCCGTCGATGGCGCAGTACTTCGGGCAGATTCCCTTCTCGCCCGCGCCTCCCGGCGGTCCGGCCTGTCCTGGCTGTCCGGGCTGGCCGTCGTTTCCTGGCTGTCCTGGAGGTCCTGGCGGTCCCTTGGGGCCGGCGGGTCCCGGGGCTCCGTCGTTTCCTGGCGCTCCCGGCTGTCCTGGTGGTCCCGGGGGTCCGGCATCTCCTGCAAATTACAATTTGAAATTTCACATTTACAAGATATACATTTTTTGTTCGTTCATAGTTTTACTCGCAAAGTTTCAATTCATCCCAATTCGTCAAATGGTTTACCTGGCTCTCCTGGCTGTCCTGGCTGTGGTGGCGAAGACTGGGCTGGCGCTCCTGGCTCTCCTGGTGCTCCCGGCTGTCCTGGCTGTCCTGGAGGTCCTGGGGGTCCCTTGGGGCCGGGCTCGCCTGGCGGAGAGTCGGTTCCTGGGCTTCCTGGCTGTCCTGGCGTGCCGTTGTCTCCCGGAGGTCCCGGTGGTCCTGGCGGTCCGGGTGGTCCCTGTGGGCAGGGTTTGCATGGTGGTGGAGTGACTGGCTCGCAAGGCTGGGTTGGTGGCTTTCCGGGGTTTCCTGGAAGACCTGGCGCTCCCGGCTTTCCTGGTCGTCCCGGCTTTCCTGGTGTACCTCCAGCGCCCGGTGGGCCTGGCAGACAGCACGAGTCGCAAGAGCCGCCGGCGCTCGGCGCAGCAGCGGCGCCGCCACCGCCAACTCCGGCATCGTAGCCGGCTTGACGTGCGGTACGGTTTCCACCCGCAACCGGGATGTTCTTCAGCTGGTTCACCTCCGACCAGATGTCCTTGGCGGATCCCTGCAAAAAAGTAAAAAATATAAAAATTTTCACTAAAAATTTTTTTTTCAAAATTTTTCGTTTTTTCTACAATCTTTCATAAAACATTCCAATTTTATTCAAAAAAATTTTGTGTTAGCGAAAACTAAATTCTATAAAAAAAATTCAAAAATTTAAAAACTTTTTTAACTTTCCAAAAATACTCGAAAAATATGTATTTTCCAAAACGGAAAAATGGAAATTTATATTCCGTATTGAATTTACACTGTGTACCTTGCAGTAGTTGATCTCGCCGTGCATTTGGCGGCGAACGGTGTGGACATAGTTGTAGACCATGGGCAGCGTCACGCACACCGACAGCACAGCCACCACGGAGAAGGTGACGGCCGAGTAGGCGACGAAGCGGTAAGCCTTGATCCTATTCTCCAAGTCCATCATGGTTGCTTGCTTCTTCTTCTTTGTGTCGAGTCGAAACACTCCACACAAAACCGAATACTGATGAGAATGAGCACAGCGACACAACTTTTATAGCTAAACCCTTTTTTTATCATTCACGTTCTCACCCACGCAGCCAACAAAAACAACAACAACGATGATGTTTTGTTGTTGTTGTTCTTCAGTGTTTGTTGTTTTTCTGTGCTGTAAAAATCAACAAGGCACACTGGGCGGATGAAAAGAAGAACAGTGTGGAGATGGATGATGATGACTGATTGTTGTTCTTCTGCAACGCACAACAAAAACACACTGCGCAAACAACAACAACAACAACAGCAACGGTGCTGAAAGCAAGCTGCGAGCTAATGTGGCCGCGCACGCTTTGCCGCTGGCCATCGCCAACTGACAACAATAGCACACTGTCATCAACATCATCATCAGCAGCAACAGCAACAGCAACAGTCATTCGCTAACAACAAACCACAGCGGTGGTGGTTTGGATCTGCAGCAAAGAAAGAAGAAGAAGAGACATGAGACAAATCGTGAGAATTTCGCAATGTGTGTGAAAATAGCATACAAAATAGGGAAAGATATACAAAAAAACAAATAAAAATAAAATTTGTTATCAAAATTTTCTGTGATTGTCTTCCGTTTCCCGAAAAAACCGTTTTTTACTGTAAGAAAAAACTTTTTGGGCATCAAGTTTTTTGGTATAATATTATACTTTCTTTTACTTTTTTAAGTTATCTTTTTCTTTCTTTTTTTGTTGTTGTTCATCTTATAAATCTCTGTGTTTTTGCATGCATTTTTGCATGTATTTTTTGCTATTTCTGCTTTCTTTGACTTTTTTTTATTGAAGTGGACAATATGTAATTATTCGCTCTTCTCAGCATACCTCATTTTTTCCTTTCTGAGATGTTCCTTCCTTTCTGCTGATTAGAAAAACAAAGGAAGATTTTGGTAGAAAAAAATACACTGAGAATCGATGTGTGCGTGAAAGGAAAGAATGATTTTGATGATGATAAAATGAGGAACAAAAAATCAAGAAAACATGAAAGCGAAGTAGAAAAAGCACGAAAGCAAAAGCACACGCTCACTAGCGCGCCAGCCAGCGTGTAAGGAAGGACTATGTATGTATGTATATGTAGCGGCTAATGCTATTAGAAAGGGAAATGAAATAATATGTACAAACCGGTTCAAAGTGGTCGTAGTGACTTCGTTGTTTTAGAAAATGGTTGAAATTTTAAATTTTTTGCTCGTTAAAAATCATTTTATGATTGAGTAATAAAACTTTTTCACCCCGAAGTTATTGAAAGCAAACAAATGCTGGTTTATTATCGTAGTTATGAGCGTCAGAAAATCGGAATAGGAAATTACAGTATCGCATTTTTAATAAATTTATTCAACACAGTTTCAAACAATGTAAAGAAGTTTAAAACCGATTTTTTGGTTTATTTTTGGATAAAAATAGCTTAAATCTTTGGATATAAAGTAGTTTAAGAAATAGATTATGTGTGGATTAGAAGTAGTTTAAGTAATGATTTATATATCTTTGAGTAAAAATTAGTTTAAGTAATGTTTCATCTTGGGATAAAATGTAGTTTAAGAAATGGTTTATCTGTGGATTAGAAATAGTTTAAGAAATGGTTTATCTTTTTCATACATCAATTTAGTATTGAAATGATTAATTTTTGGGTTTCCTTTCCTTTTGCACAAAAAACTTTTTTTCTCTCTTTTCGTAAAAGTATGACAACAATTTTACAAAATTTTTGTTGATTTGAATTATTAATGTTTCCTTTTGCTTAAAGAAAGGAAAGAAAAGGAAATTTATCAATTTTAAGCAGAAAAAACTGAAGACAAAAATTATGAATTGTTTGCAAAATTGCAAGCGGTTTATCTATCGTTAAAGTTTCACTGTTCTACCGTTCTTGCTGCTGTTTTCCATCATCATCATCGCTATCATGATGCTGCTGCTTTCGCTGCTGCTGCTGGCTGCTGCTATTGTTGGGGCCGATGTTGGCTGGCTGCTGGCTGTGACCTTTGCAAAGTTTTGCTGCGATCATAATCAACCAAAAAAATTGGCGATAGGTTTTCTTTTCTTTTTTTAATTTTTGTGAATTTTCGCAAATATTAACGGAATTTTTTGTTGTTGGTGAAACGAACGCCCAATATTTTCAAACAAACAAAAAAATTGCAAAATGACGTAAAAGGAATGGCAAAAGATTTAGAAATAATGTTTAATATTGAACTTAATCGGGGGGAAAAATCTTCAACAATCATTTTCGATATACATATTTTGCAAATTGATTTGCAAATTGAAAGAAAATGCATGCAAAATTCATTTTTAAAAACTTGGCCAATTTTCAAGCTAATGAATACAGTTCACAAAATACTTTACAGTACATATACATACATATATGTATATACTGTGCTTATAAAGTCTTTTTTTTATTTTTGTTTTATAACTAAAGATAATTATTTATTCAGATATTTATTTAAACATTTATTTAATCATCGTTTAAATATTTATTTATTTATTTAATTATTTATTTAGTTTTGTTAATTGCGAACGATTTTTACGTGAAATTGATTGGCTTCAATTGAATCCGTTCTTTGCTGATGGGATTTTTGCGTGGATTCGATTTTTTGGAGAAATATTTATTTTTATCCCTTCAAAAATGAATGAATGAATGAATGAATGGGGGGAAAGAAATTTGGTGACAATAAAAATGGAATAAATGTGTTATGGGAAGCAAAAACAAATATGTATTTTATATACATACATAAATGAATAAATGAGGCTAGAGCTCGTTATTAAAAATAAAAAAATAAATGAGAGAAAATGGGATTTTGTTGGATTTTTTGCTGCAGAAAATAATACATATTTGCATACAAAATTTGTAAGTAAATATGTATGAAAGTTGGAAATATGTTTTTCGGACAAAAAATTTCATAAAAATATTCATTATGACCCTTTTGAAAGTTCTTTGGAAAATTTCATCGACTTTGAAGCCAATTGCACTGAGAATTAGCAACGATTTTCACTGAATTGGCAACAACTTTGACTGAATTGGCAACGATTTTTACTGAATTGACAACTATTTTGACTGAATTGACAACGATCTTCACTGAATTGACAACGATCTTCACTGAATTGGCAAGGATTTTGACTGAATTGGCAAGGATTTTGACTGAATTGGCAAGGATTTTGACTGAACAGATTGACGAATTAGTGGAATACGAAGTTGAAAAATCGCCTTTGAATATATTCTTTTATATATGCAAATTTCGTCTACGCCAAATACACAGCTCTCATTTCTTTCATTTTTTTGCGAATTTGTCAGAGTAAAAAACTGCAAAGTTCAAAAACTTTATCTTTGGAAATTTGAATTGTCAAAAATCCGAGCGAATTCGCTTAATTTTATGTCCGAACTGTGTGTAATTACGAAAAATTAATAACTCGTAACTGCATTACGCTGTAACTTGCCAAATCGGACCTTTTCCATAAACGTATACAAAAAATGCCAAGACGGAAGCGGGCAATGGAGGAGGGGGGGGGAGTGGGGGAGTGCGGGAGGTTAAAGAACAAAAGAAGGTAGAAAGTGAACGGAAGGGATGAGAAGGAAGCAGAGAAAAAAATTCATTTAAAAAATGTTTGAAAAAATGAATCTATTTTTTGAATGCGGATGCAACGTGGCTGGATGATGATCTGCGGAGATTCATTTCGGATTTTGCACTGCTCGTAACTCGTAATTACGGGGTTAAAAACCTTGGCAGTTCGTAACTCGTAATTCACCATCAAAACGATTTTCACAAAAAATTTCAATACAATTTTTAATGTTGTAATGTGTACATATATGTATGTACTGAGCAATACGAAAAATTTGCAAAATTGTCAAATTAGCACAGCTACATTGCCAAATTTGAATATGCAAAAAAAGTAATATCATTGACAAAGTTCAGATTTGTCAAAAATTGTCATCGCTTTTTGTCCAAATTTTGCACAATTTTGGAAATAAAAAAAGTAAAAAAAGTAAAAAGTTGAAAAATTACAAATTACCGGTTCTTAGAGACTTTTTTACACGAAGTAATAAATTCGTAAATAATTTGGGCGAAGAGAAATAAAATTTAATTTATTTTGTTGTAATAAGAAAAGAAAATTACTTTTTACGCCTAAAATGTTACTTTTTCATTTCCGTCGAGAAATTTAGAAAAAAATCTGAAAATTTTTTAAAAAGTTTTTGAATTATTTTTAAATTTAATTATAAATTAAAAAAAATTGTATTTTAAATATTTTTTTATTTTCAAGACAAATTTCGATCTTTTTCGAAAATATAAAAAAAACAACGACAAACAAAAACAACAAACTTTTCTCTTTGTTTTTCCTCCACCAAAGTTGGCATCACACAATGTTTTCCCATTTGGGTCGATGTTTGAATTATTTTTTCACTGCTTTTGCACCGGATCACTACGGTAAAGATCACATATTTTTCGCCAACCTTTCGTAAAACATCGCCGCATTCGTTGAAAGGCGCCTATTTTTTATAAATTGTCGAGAAGCGGATTCGATATTTGTCAGATACCGCCATTGTTTGCTAAATGTGTTTTTTCAATGAAATTTCAATTTTTATGAGAATATTAGTCGAAATGAGAAAAAAATTTAACTTTTTTTGAAAAATTTGACCAAATTTCTTCTTTTGAATTTCGATTTTCGAAATTTAATTTTTTAAATTTTCAAAATCACAAATTTATTTTCGACTCACCCCTCCCTCTTGCACTCTACCCCTCCTACGCACGCCACAATCAAACCGTAATTACGAAACCGTAATTTTTTGCGTAACTACGTGATGGCACCGCACACGCCTAAAGTTTTCGTAATTCGTGATTTTCGTATTGTAATAATTCGCTGTCCTTGACCAAATATCACAAAACGTCGTCGTGCTCTCTCGCCGCCCTCCTCTCCACCACGTGCTCTCTTCCCCTTTTTTGCGCTCTTTTTTACGTGCAAAAATTATTTTTTCACAAATTTTTTTGATTAATTCGAAAATTCTTTCAAAACTTTGAAAAACGTTTTATGACTTTTTTTCTTCTTTTGGTAATTCGAGAAGAAAGAAATAAAAAAGAAAGAAACTCCCTAAATTAATTTTTAATTAATATAAATTTCTGCCAAAATTTCGCCTTGAAAATGTGAACAATTTCGGAATCAAGGCCAATTTGCAATAGAGAATCGAATGAGCGCGGCGGAAAGAGGAAATTTGAACTTGTAACAAGACGATTGGCACGAAAAATGTTTAAAAAGAATAAATTGAGTGAGAAAATCGAAAATGAAAAATCAATAGCCTCGATCCCTTCTCGGAGATTGCGGGGTGGGTGGGTTTCACATCTACATACACTGCTGGAAATAAAGATAGGTTCACCCAAATTTTTTTCGAATTTCTCAAATATTTTGGTCAAAAATTTGAAACATGTCATTTTTTGGTAGCTTGTGATTTGGAAATAATGATAGGTTCACCCAACAAAATGTAACATTTAATAACAATAATAACATTCTAACATAACAAAAAACGATCAGTAATCCGTAGCTCCCCCATTATGGTTAATTAATTGAAAAATACGAGTATTCATGCTTAAAATCAACTGTTGTAGCTCATTAACAGTGATGTTATCCCAAGCCGCCATGATCCGGTTTTCCAAACTGTACGTTCTCGAAACTTCCTCTACCTTCGTAAATTCCAGGATCGCGGTTTTCAATTGCTGTACGTTCTCGAAACTTCCTCTACCTTCGTAAATTCGACGTGCAAGGAATCCCCCACACGTTTTCGATAGGATTGACATCGGGGCAAACATGCTGGCCAATCCATCATTCCGATATTACTAGCAGCAAGCCAGTTCCGTGTCTCAGACAATAATCACGAAAACCATCCGGGCCATCCAAATTAAACTTTTTTTCATCGCTCCAGATCACCTTAACGCAAAACT
>SAUE01000496.1:50110-74497 GCA_009724625.1 Deladenus siricidicola
GCACCGTACGCGGCAGCAGCGGCAGCACGAACGAGAGCGTTGGCCGCCCCCAGCCACGGCGGTGGCGGCCAACAAGAATTGCGTACCAACAGAGAGCAATGCACACATTTTGGAGTTTATCGTGCTCATGGTAATCATCAGAATATATAATAAAAAATATTAAGCAAATAAAGCGTCTTTTAAGAAAAAAAACAAATAAAGCGTCTTTTAAGAACTACGTTCACAAGCTTCGATTTACAACTTTGCCCCGTCGAACACTGCAGAGGAAAGCGGATTACTGACGTGTAACTTTGACTCGCCCGATGAACCATGTGCGTGGTACGGTGTGGATCTGGAAAGTGATCCAACTCATCCGCAAATCACTTCTCTTACTAAATCAGTTATTGAAACGGATCAGATGTTAAAATTTTCTTCCACTTTTCAACGAGCTAGATTTGAGTCAATTTTTGATCTACTAAAATTTGACTGCACCAGTGAATGGATATTTCCATTTGGTAAGTAAGTCGTATAATAACTAGATACTTTTAAAAATTCGGGGCAGCTGAGATGCTCGACCGGAGCAGCTGAGACGTTCATTTGATGGCATACTGTTTCGGCAAAATCAGAAAAATATTTATTTGAATTCTTGTAAAACATTTTAACTTTACCAAATTGACTGAGTTTGAATCTCTTTAAAAAGCCAATGAAAAGACCTATTTTTAGACAGCAACAATGTGGTTTTTCAATAAACAGCTTTCCAAACATAAAAATTTTTTAACATTTATTTAAAAATTAATCCATTTTCAAGCTGTAGAACAAGCATTCGTAAAATTTCATCATTCAATTTCACACTACATCCCAAAAATTCTATAATCATATCGTGAATTTCAAAATTAATCCTAAAAACGTTACGAATATGTATTTAAAACTTACATCCATCCCTTTTGTAGATACAGTAAGTCACTGCACTTACCATAGCGTTTTTATGAATTAATACAGTACATACCAGGGGTGTAAAAATTTTCGATTTTCGGTTTTCCATTTTCGGCGTTTTTTTCTTTCGATTTTCGGTAAAAAGTGCCGAAAATCGAAAATTTTCCGAAATTTGCTTACTTTTTAACTACAAAAAAAAAACTTTTTTAACTTGGATTTGATCAAAATTTAAGCAAAATTTTGCGCTCGCGCGGCTATCGCCGCGCTCGCTTTTTTTATTTTTTCTCTTCTTTCTGATGTCAAATCAGTTTTCTTCTTTCATACGTCTATATATTTATATAAATGTATATAACTGGCTTACTTATTATCAGTTTTTTACTATACAAAAACCTAATGACAAAAATCGAATAAAAAAAACTCGAAAAAATAAACAAAGGTCTTGTTGAGGAACCGAACTTGCACACGAAAAAGCGCCCATTTAACCATTAAGCCACAGTGCTCAAGTTGTGGGAAATGCAAAATTTTGGTTGATAATTAAAAGTATTACTGCATAAATTGTAAATAACTTTTTGTTCCTGGTTTTTTGAAAAATATACTGAAAAATATACCTAAAATATAAAAGAAAAATAGAAAAAAATTGTAAAATTTTTACAAAATTTTCGATTTTCGGTAAAAATTTTCTTTCGATTTTCGGCGATTTTTTTCTTTCGATTTTCGATTTTCGGAAATTGATTTTTCAAATTTTCGGTTTTCGATTTTCGGAATTTCAAATTTACTTTCGTTACACCCCTGGTACATACCAGTGGTGTGGAAATTTTCGATTTTCGGTGTTTTTTCCTTTCGATTTTCGATTTTCGAAATCACGAGGGTCTTTCGATTTTCGATTTTCGAAATCACGAGGGTCTTTCGATTTTCGATTTGCGGAAAATCGGCCATTTTCCGAAAATTTTCAAAATTTTGAAGAAATTTTTTGTTTAATTTAAATTCATCCATAAGTGATTTTTCCTGGAAATATAAGCAAAATTTCAATTTTTGCGCTCGCGCAGCTGTCGCCGCGCTCGCAAGAATAATTTATTTGGGTTCTTTTCCGTTATCTGGCTGCAAATTTTTTTATTGTGTGTAACACGTGTGCAACCCCCCCCTCCAACACGTGTAGAAGTTGGGGAGTAGGAGTTTGACTTGGACTTCAACACGTGTTAAAATTGCGCACGTGTTAGGGGGTCCCCCATATCCCACCCCTGTAAAAATGTCAAAAACTGCACAAAAATATAAAATTTTTATCAGATTCAGGATCAGCCCGTCGAGCGCTTTCGATTGATGTATTATATGCTAGGAAAATTTGCAGATTTTCATAGGAAAATTGCAGCTAGGAAAATTGCGCCAGATAACGGAAAAGAACCTTTATTTGACTTAATTTTTTGCAATTTATTTCCCTTTTTACCAATCTAATCGGTTAAAAAGTCTAATGAAAGTCTATTGATTGTATAAGAAATTCATTTTTTTAAACGAATCATCACTATTCAAATAAGTCGTGAATAAAAAAATTTTCAATGATTTAAAAACTGCAAAAAATAATTCATAATTCAAATTCAAAATCGTTGAATTCATTTGAATCATTTCTGAGTTTCTCTGATTCATTTCACTCTTGATTGAAGTCGTGATTCAAAGAATTAATTAAATACTTATACAGACATACATGTGTATGTATGTTTAAAAAATTATAAAATTTGTCTTAGAAATTTGAGAAAAATTATAAATTTTGAAAAAAAAAATTTTGTGAAAATTTTCGATTTTCGGCAAAAAGTTCTTTCGATTTTCGGCAATTTTCGATTTTCGGAAATCATTTTTTGAAATTTTCGACTTTCGAAATCACGAGGGTCTTTCGATTTTCGATTTTCGAAATTCAAAGGTCCTTTCGATTTTCGATTTTCGGAATCTCAAATTTATTTTCGACACACCCCTGGTACATACCGATTAATAAATCTTAAGTGCACCAACTTCCACATTAATGTATGTGCATATATTTGTTTAGATAATTTTTTTCTGATAGCCGGTGGTCAGCAACAAGGATTATCGGAAATATCAGCCGCCATTGAAGCAAAAATTCCATGCCAATTACAAAAATCTATTCTCAAATTCAAGTATTTAATTTTAAACAATGAAAAAGGCAATTAACATAAAAAATTTACATTTCAGTTACTGGTCTAATAATGAAACTCCGGTATTGAAAATTTGTGTGCTTGTTGAAGGAAATCTTACACCACAGTGTGAGGCAAGAGCTTGAGTTCCTTGAACTTTTTCTATATGCAATTAATGAAATATTTGTATGTAATATGTATGTATGTAAACAAATCAAATTTTAGGAAGCAAAATTGGACACGAATCCTCTTTCGTTTGAGATTCCTCAAAGTATGGAACCATTTCGGATAAGGATTCTGGTAGAGAATATTGGAGAAGAGGACATCGTCTTTATCGACAGCCTTGCCTACCAGGGCACCATTTGCAAAGTATTTTTAAAAGTTATATTTTATATTTTAAAAGTTGTCGCTTTTAAAAAGTTGTATATTTTAAAAGTTGTCGCTTCACGTCTGAATTTTACCATATGTTACGTATATGTATATGTATGTATTTCGTCGTTCTCTATGTTTGCGTATTGTTTTCATTTTTCAATTTTCAATTTTAATAATTAAACAATAAATTCAGCCGCTTTCTCCGATGTTTCCGCCTCGGCTAGAGTCTCACCTGATGCATCGAGAAAATCCGCAAAATAAAATAGGACATGAATTCCCTTTCTACAATTACGAGGACAATTTTTTATTGAATAATTCACATTCCACTAGTGACGGATTATCAGCGTTTGTGACCGCGTCTAGTGACGAAGATTTGAATTTGTTGAAAAGTGAGAAGCAAACGAATTTGTTAGAACGCTACAAAAATAAACAATTCGCTTTTGATATGCTACGGCGAAAAGTGAGTTATTTTTTATAAATAAATATGTAATAATTTTGTTAATGTTTTATGGAACGTTTTACTTGTTCAAAATATGTATATTTAGCAAAAACATTTATAGAGCATAAAAACGTTGTCCCCGCAAAATGAAAGCGTATTATCGGCATGTGATGCGCTGGAATGTGACTTTAATTTCAGAAGATCTTGTCACTACAACTTGGCAGGACTCGGCGCTTCGTAATTTTCTTATTGATTTTTGATAGAATTTTTGAAGACTGGCATTTTAGGTCTAAATGGATGTTGAGCAGCGTGGCCATTGGAAATCCGCATACCGGCATACATAGGGCAAACCCAAATGACGCTCGGCACAGTAAGACGAACACAATACATAATACATTCCAAATTCGTGTTTGTGTTAAAAATACTTGAAATTTAAGGTGGCTTTGCTTACGTGGGAGTAGACGCTGACGATTTCGCCGATGAAGTTTTCGTCATGGAATCCGCAAAATTTACATTGCAAAAACCTGTTTTCCTTGTCTTTGACTTTTTTCAACGATCTCTGGGCCCCGAACTAAGGGTTACTTTAAAAACTTATAAATGTGCTCGGATTGAGTTTAGACATTTTGAATGTTTTCATAGTTAAATTGGAATGCGAATTTTAATAACATACAGAATGAAAAAATTACATACATATTTAGGTATGTGTGGACGGATTTGCAAATTGTCCTTACGCCAATCCTCCATTAAAAACAACAAGACACTGGCATATGAATCAGCGAATTTTTCTAAATTCTACTTCAACTAGGGTTAGTTAAAGTTTTGTTAAGCTAGACAAAAACCTTTTAAAAAGTCTGAAATTAATTACCATTCAAATTATTTTGTAAATTATTTTTAAATATGTAAATCTTTTGTGCAGTTAACGAAAAACGGCAAAGAACGAGAAATGGTTTTGTTATCATTTTTGTCTTTAGATAAAGAAAAAACGGCAAAACTTTGTGCAAAAAAAACAGAAAAACGTGCAAAAAACAGGAAAAAATTTTGCATAACCCAATATTTTTTAAATTTCAGATTAAATTTTCAATACAGTGTTTCCAAATTTAAAACATTTAATTAAAAAATCGATGAAGATTTAACTTGATTTTACTTATCGAAGTTAAAAACTTTTATGTTATAATTTAACTTTGGGAAGTTAAAAATAAAAAATGAAAGTGAAGTTTTTAATTTAACTTTTGGCTAAAGTTTAAAACTTTTAACTAAAGTTATATGGCATTGGCCTAGCTACTATTTGTTTAAAAAAATTCAAAAAAATTAAGGCAATACAAGAAGAATATATGTATGAGGAGGAGGAATTTCTTCTTCTCATTCATTCTTACCATTTGTTCGGATCGCGCGGGTCAAATTTCAACTTTAAAAGTGAAAAATTTAACTTTAATTTTCATTTTTTTAACTTTAACAAAGCTAATTTGATTTTTTGATTTTTTGTACGTTAAAAATGAAATTTAACTTTTGCTTTAGAACTTTCAAAAGTTAAAACTTTTTCAAAAAAGTTAAATTAAACGATTAACTTGCCCTTTTTTGAAAGGTAAATTTTTAAGTGAAAGGTAAAATTTGAACTTTTAACTTTAATTTTGAAAACATTTTACCAGTTTCCACAAAAAATTGATTTCAACACATTCACTATATATTTAGAAAATGGCAAAGTGAAAAAATTCATTATTCATTTTTTAAATTGAAGTAAAATCTAATTCATTTGAAATACCGCGGAAACTTTCCTGATTCGAATGTTTTTCTATGCTTGTAATCAAGGAACATCATTTGGTCTTATATGTATAAGGAATTTTTAATACCAAAGTGGCTTAAAAATGTCTTAAAAAGCATGTTTTAAAACCAAATTACGTTCCCTGCTTGTAATTTGACTTTGTTCCTCCCTGAAAATGTCTTGAGAGAATTCATTTGAGTCGGATTTTTTTCCACAAACGAATTAGGTTTACTTCAACTTGAAAAATTAAAAGTTTCCACTTTTTCAGTTTACTTTTCTATACAAAATGATTCACTTTGTTTATGATTGCACTTTGCTTAAATTATTCACTTGCTCAAGTACTGATTTTTAAAACAACAAAAAATTTGCTAAGAAATGAACTTCAGGAAAATTTTTAAAAAATGATTGAAAATTTGACATCAAAAAACCTTCTACCTACCAAAAAGCGTCGTAAACGTTTGGTTAAATTTGCAAATTTTTGCTTATTCTAAAAAATGTTTTGCTCACCTACTGATTTTAGGTTTATTTCATTGCCGCGAAAATACGACAAAACCAATATATTGGTATCGACAACATCAAATTGTTGAACTCAGAAAATAGAGAAGAATGTACAGAATCCAAAGTAACAAAAGCCATAAATAAATAAAAATCATTAATGTTTCTTGTTGTATTTTTGATTTCTGTTCTTAAAAAAATAATGTTTTAAGCAAATAAAAGCACTACTCGACGCAGAATTAAATGCGCTTTTCAAATGAGTGCAAAAAGTCATTTTTTATTTAAAAATTTTAAGTGTTGAACAACGTTTTTAAGCGTCGTTCATCGTGGCGGCGCTTCGCATTTAGCGGGCTGTACTTCTAGGGGTATGTAGTATTTTTGTGAGCTTTTTTTATAAAACCAAATGTTAAACCGAAACGCCCATTTAATTCTGCGTCAAATACAGCATTCATTTGTTTACAATGACACTGGTCATGAACCTTATCCAAACGAACTTTTTCCCGATTTATTCACCCTCGAAATATTGGAGTAATCAGGCATTTCAATCAGGCATTTTCAGTACGTCTCCATACGAATATCACGCTTCTAGTACCTTCCTCTGTCAGAGTTAATGAAAAATGGGAAAAGTGTGTTTGTTCAGAACTGGGAAAAATGGCTCTTAAGCAAATATATGTACATATGAATGTATGTACATATGTATGTGCATTCGACGAATAACAAATGCATATTCATCAATTTTTTCAATAATAATTCAAATAATTTTATTCCGCAATTATTGGCGTTACCTGAACTTGTTGTATGCAAACGAATGAAGCTAAAATGCACATTTGACAAACACATATATATATTTCTATTAATATTCGTATTTTAGTGTTAAGGAATATAAAATATTTAATTAAAGTAGAATTGAACTGAATTTTTATAACACCTATTATACTAAAAAATGAATGCTTCTTTTCAGATCAATGGTTATTCATAATGGCGAAACAATTCCGAACAATAAAGTCAAAAAAAGCTTCAAACGTTCTTTTTCGAACTTTTTCAAAGGAAAACACGAGGTAATATTTTTAGCGTTCTTTAACGTTATTTATTATCTTTATTTTGTTTTTTGAAAAATAAAATCAATATCGAAAGTAAGGTGAAAAAACATTTGAATGGATAAAGCAAGTCTAACAAAAATAAATGTTACTTAACTTACGTATCAAAACAACAAACTTTTGTGATGAATCAGGTTTTCAAATTTTAGTTTTTGATTAAACCTGTTTCGCGACACATATGTATGTGCAATTACATATATATAAATTTGACAACATATGTGCATATATACATACATGTAGTGTTCGAAAAAAATGAAAAATTTATCATCATATTTGTTCGATGTATTTGAATGAAAATATTTTCTGCAGTATAATTAATGATTATGTGTATCGAACGTGAACTCAACTTTTCTGACGTGAACTCAATTTTTGACACGTGACTTCAATCACGAATCATATAATTCAAATGAATTTAGGAAACAGTGACACGTAACGTAAACAGGGTAACGTAACGTAACGTCTTCAGTTTCCCCCCCCCTGACCAAAATTTTCACTTGGGTCTCTAACTTTCTTTTATTTATTTTTTTCCATGACATTACTAAAAATCGTTTTGCAGCCTATAAAACCTATTCTGAGAATCTCAAAAAAAATTCAATATTTTATTGACCAGCAAAAATTTGGCCAGGGGGGGGGGGGGGACTGAAGAAGTGCCCGTAAACAGTGTTACCATTTCAGTAGAATAAAAATTTCATAAAAAAGGTTCCATTTTATGATCCCAGTTTAAATGGCAAAGTGAAATCACATTTCATATTTCATTTCATTTCATCTCGAAGAACATGAAATGAAGATGAAATAATTTTAAATTTGCGCGCCAAAAAAATGCCACTTCAAATTCGATCGCGATCATGAAATTCATTTCATTTTTTCATTTCACGATATGTTTAGAAACTATAAATCACCTCGGAGACCCCATTCTTAGTGTTTTCCACTTTGATCTTTAGAACATCCCACACTATTTAGAAGGGTGGTCTGTGACTTACAACCCTGATATTCAACCATCCCCAATTGAAAATGATCTTGCTAAAACGAGAAAAAGGTTGCCGTAGTACTGCTATAAAAATATTAAAAAAAATTCTTTTATATATGATGGATTAAATGCCTTTTTTGTTAAATAAGTTTTTCATCTTTTTGTCAATTAATTGTTGGTCGTAACCGGCAGTGTTGTGCGTAATAACGGGAAAGTAATTTTTGTAATTGAACTTTTTCTCACTAGAAAATTTTTGTTTAAAATATTTTCAATGTCGATATTTTTGGCTGACTTTGATAAAAAATTTCAGAAAACGTCGAGCAAAAAAAATACACCAAAAAATCCTAATTACGACGGACGCCAAAAACGCCGTTTTTTTTCATAATTACGTACATGTGCCCATACTTCAAGTTATGCGTGAAGTAGAATATTTATTATTTTTGAGGATATTTTAAATTATTTTTAGGAAGTTTTGTAGTAAACTCTAATTTTGCCGAAACTGATCAATACGTCATCTCAAATTTATATTTTTTTCCGAACCTAAATATGAGCTAAATTATGCTAATTATATGTGGCAGAAGGAAATAAAATTCGGACTAAAAATGCAATGAAAGGAATGGGGAGCACTTGGCATGACATAAAGTGCCGGTTTTTAACCTAGTTTAACCCCCCCCCCCGCAGACTTTCATTTTTTTTCTATAGCAGTTTCCCGCCCTGATCATGAGTCTATTTTTCATTCTGCGTGGAATGCCTTAACCCGCATACATTGTTTTCGTTACCTTTACGCTTACTTTAGAAAATGTCTGACAATGATGTGAAAGTCGATTCCGAGGAAAAATTAGATTTGGGCGAAATTGTTACATTGGAGCCAGAGCGCCAAGTTTCCACCAACGCGGGTTCTCTGACTAGCAGCACTTTGAACGACGCGGGGACGAATGGAAATGGAAGCGATTCGTCGGAGGCGGAATTGCTATTGGTAATTTCCATTTATTGAAGCTTTTGAGTACTTTTTATTTAACGCTTTTTTGTTTTGAAAATTTTATCAAATCCTTCTGGCGTAAGGGCTTTTATTGCTCTTTTCTCCGTTGCCCGAATTTTGCGCCCCAGAACTTTGCGCCCCGAGGTCGGAATTTTGCGCCCCAAAATTTTTCGACAATTTTCGGGGCGCAAATTCCTGAAAAATTTGGAATTTTGCGCCCCGCCAAAAAATTTATATTTTACGCGGGGCGCAAAATTCTTATAATTTCCGAAATTTTGCGCCCCATATTACGCGGGGCGCAAAATTCCGAAATTGTGAGAATTTTGCAAAATATTATAAATTTAAATTAGATAAATTTTTAAATTAGATAAATTTAATTTGAAAATTTATTTCGACTTCAAAAAGTTAGAACCAAATGATGTCGAATATTGCTGTAAAATGCCAATGAGTCCTTATCACCAAATGCTAAGTTTACATACGCAATACAACTCTCTTTCATATTAATTTTATTTGTCTCAGCTGTTAAGCGCCTATTGCGCCCACGAATTGGTTCGTGGGATATACTTTATTTCTTAAATTATGTAATACACCGTAAATTATAAACTTTTCTTCATCTTTCATTCTGAGAATAAATTGACTGAAAAAATTCACTTTTTTGGCGGGGCGCCAAATTCCGATTTTTTCAGGAATTTTGCGCCCCAAAAAATTTTGGGGCGCAAAATTCCGGGGCGCAAAGTTCGGGTAACTTTTTTTTTCAGTGTGCTGTGGTTCATTTCTTTCTAAAGCAATTTTTATCGGTACTTTCAGTTTTCTTATTAACCAAATTGATATATGAAAAAATTTTACTATTTTAATTTTTCTCCAAAATTTTAAAATTTCCAAAATATTACTTTAAAACTACTTTGACTTATTTTGAGTCAAAGTTTATTATCTTCAAAACAATTCTGAAAATGTCAGAAAGATTTTTTTGTTTTAAAAATTCAGTCAAGGGGTCGAAACCTGAAGGAGTTTTTTTCGGTTCTGTTATATTCTGGTATCGAACCTTAAAAATTTTTTATTGTTTTTTTTCGGTTTTGTCGGTTTTTTTTTTGGGGGGGGGGGGAGCTGGTGGTCCGGCATCATACCAAAACACTTTTCTATGTATTGTAAGAGGAAAAATGTTTTAAATACTCCTAACTTAACGAGGAAAGGGCTTGGTTTGGTTTAAAATCGTGATTTTGAAAAAAATTGAAAATTGGATTCAAGGTGGGTTGTTTAAATATTGCCAGAAAAATAGCTATTACATTCAATGTGTGATGAGAGAGTATCTGAAAAATATTGCTTCAGCTCTATTCCGACAATAGAAACATTTTCAGGCAAACGAAGAAGAACAGGAGATCGACTTACGCTTCCTGCAGCGCCAGGCAACCGAACGTGCGGAGACGAGTGACGCGTCGCGCGTTGCCGTCCAACAGCTCGCCAAAAGCGCTTTAACGACTAGGGAAAGTAGCGCGGAGGACGCGCTGAAAGCGGACGGAGCTGAAGAGTTTATACCATGCCGGAGGACGAGTATGCTTACCAACGACGAAACTGGTAGGCAATTTTTTTTATTATCAGCGGCTTTTTGTCGAGATTGGCAAAAAATTGGTTTTTTACTTGCGTATGGAATAGAGAATTGTCTTGAAATTTGTTGCTGAATTTTTTTATAAAAACAATTCAATATTAATTATTTTCAAAAGAATAGCGACACATTTGATTTCATATTTTGGAAAACTTTTACTTAGGGTGGAATTGAAATTGAAAAATGGCTTTGATGGGACTTTACTTTTCCAGAATTGAACAGAACGGACACGGAGTTGGAGGAGGTCAGTGCCGAAACGCTGGAGGCGAACGAACGCCGAAAGCGTGAGTTCCTGTTGGGTGCGACGGCGGTCGCGGGCGTTCTACTCTTGCTGGCGGGCGGCTACGCCGTCCGACGTACACTTTCGCGTTAAATCATTTCGCAAATTTTGACGTGAAAAATATCTCTTCATATTTGACGTGTGACTATTTTTTGGAAATGTAGGTTAGACACTTCATTTGTTCGCCTTCATTTTAAGAATTTATTGATGCATTATAAACTTGTTTTGAGCAGCTTTGATTTGTTCAAATAAATTTTTTAATTAGGTGAGATTGCAAAATAGGACTTCTTAAATATCGTGCCATTTATTTTTTTGTGCCTTTTGTTTTTTATTTGTTTTTTATTATTTTTAAATTTCATTTAAAAATGAATTTTTTGTCATTTTGACTATTTTACTTTTTATATTTCACTGAAATTATTCTGAAAAATATATTGAAAGGCAATTTTCTTTTTTGGACTTATTAAGCTAAAAATGGTTCTTTTCTATTTTTTGTCTATTTTTTTGAATTTTATGAATTTTTTAAATACGAGAAAGTCACGAGAAATTCGAATTTATTAATTAATTTGACTGATTTTGTTGCTTTTTGCGCATTTTTTTAGCGACCTCCCAGCGCGCGTTGAAGGTGGGGATTCGGAGTTTGGCTTAGACTTCAACACATGTGGGGGGGGGGTGGTTTATCCCACCGCAGTGAAAATGTCAAAAACTGCACAAAATTGGCAAATTTATTAAATTCGAATTTCCCGTGCCAGAAAACTTTGCAAAATTTATTTTAAAAAATTGCGTCCGATAAAAGAACCAATTGCACAATTTGAATAACTCGATTTAAGACTTCTTTGCGTCATTTTTAAGCATGTATTTTTAGTTTTGATAGTCTAATAATTTTCTATGTTTAATAATTTTAAATTTATTGACATCGAGCTTTTTGATGAGGTGTACAATTGATTCGTCCAACTTTAGAAAGTGTCTTTCTTACAGTTGTAGTATTTTTAAAAATTTGGATGACGTTAAAAATTCTATGCCATCATTGTTTTCGACGCTAGGTTATTATATTTTTTAGGAAATTGAAATTGGTGCGCATTGTGCTACGAGGAAAAACGAAATTTTAAACATATGAGATAAACTTCTTGCTGCCAAAAATGTAAAATGTTGTAGGAAAAAAATGTGAAATGTTATAAAACAAAGTTTTTATTAACGCGTTTTTAAATAATTTTTTTCAGTAGTTTTGTAAGATTTTTTGAAAGTGGATGAATGGTTATTGGACTTTACACACTAAGAAACAAGCATCAATCGAACGTTACTGCAAAATAAAGGCCATCATTTTTTTACCAACATAAATTTGGCGTAAATGTGCCGGATATTTATGAATTAATCGAATAATTATTGATTAACCAAAGACATAACTTAAAATTAATGTAGTCATTTATATATATATATTTATATAGGGGTGAGAAAATTTTCGATTTTCGGTGTTTTTTCCTTTCGATTTTCGAAATCGCGAGGGCCTTTCGATTTTCGACAAATGTGCCATTTTTTCGAAAATGACATTTCATTTGGTGCATTTTTGTCAAAATTTCAAATTTCTTTCACAAATCTTAAATCTTGCAATGAATTACATGAAATTGTACATGATTTTCTGGCAAAAAATGGTTGTGTCGAAAATAAAATTCAATTAAAATTAAAAAACTGCCCTTCGGAGTTTCTTTCCTATGGCCTCAAGCCCGGAATATATTTTTCTGATTTTGTTAAAAATTATATTATGAGAATTTTAAACATTTAAAATGAACATTTTGATGAATCTATTAATTGCGAGATTTGAAAAAAATGGAAAGTTTGGAAAAGAGTGCACAGAAGATGGGAAATCGAAACATTAAAAATAGAAAAAAAATTAGTAGAAAAAAAATGTTGCTGAAAATTGTCGAAAAATCCATTTCATCACCAACAGAATGAGGGCCCGTTCTATTGCGAT
The DNA here is from genome assembly GCA_009724625.1 of Deladenus siricidicola. NCBI lineage: Eukaryota > Metazoa > Nematoda > Chromadorea > Rhabditida > Sphaerulariidae > Deladenus > Deladenus siricidicola. Next base: position 63,115 of record SAUE01000496.1, read on the forward strand.
TCAACACATGGCTGAACGTAGGGAGAAAACAGCTATCTGTAAAAAAATTTTTTTAATAAAATATGCTCCGGACATTTTTATTTTGAAATTTTCGGAAAAATTTTCTTTCGATTTTCGGTGATTTTTCTCTTTCGATTTTTGAAATTTGATTTTTAAAATTTTCGAAATCACGAGGGTCTTTCGATTTTCGATCTCAAATTCATGTTTGACTCATCCCTGATATACATGTAATAGAAGCTCATAAATGTACATGAATTATCTATTTAAAAACTGAATTTGAAATTCAGATAAGTTCGCGAAATTTATGTATCTGAATTTTTAAAGTCTCTACACAAAAAATTACCATATTTGTTGCGCTATAATGACCGCTGGATAGCGACGTCATTTTTCATGAGGGAAATTCAGCCAAAAAACGTTCAATTTTTGCATAGGAAAACAAAAAAAACCAAAAAAATATACGGAGAAACCGATTTTTTTCACACGTTGCTGTTATTGGAAGTAAAATGGATTTTTTCTATTTTGTTCCACAAGTAAGTTCAAAATTGTGTTTCTATTTGCTCATTTTATCCCATTTTTTAAATTCCATAAACCTTCCAAATAAAAAATAATAAAGTGCACAATATATGTGTTTGATTTTCTAAAATTTTTATTAGCATTAAACAATAACTAAAAAGAATATTTCTATTGATAGAAAAACGCAAAACGTTCAATTATTATTAATTTTATTATCGTTTAGTCTATTTTTGTTCTGCACATTGTGCGCCACGTACCAAGCGTATATTTGAAACGGCAAGCCATTTTAAACTTTGCCATTGCGTTGCAACGAAATAAATCTAAAAATAGATTGGTAAAAATATGTAATTAAATGATCCATTAAAAATAAACGTAAAATTTGATTACAAACTTTTCTGGTTTTTTGAGGTAAAATTATGCGCTCGTTTGGCCTCCAATATAAATTATGTTCCAGTGGAGGTGATTCGTAGATGCAATTTTCTATGGAGTCTAGGCACACCTTAATTTCAATTATTATTTTTTAGTGTTGGAAAATACCGTGAAAATTATATGTATATACCTGCAGTAAAATGGCGTTAGAACGCTTGTAGATATCAAAATGTATTTCTCCTTCAGATTTCAAATAGAAAGTTGGCGATTCGAGAACATATAAAATGCGTCCTCTAGGTAACGTGGGTTTTCGTTTCTTTCGTAGTTTTGTTAAATGGTAGAAAGACTTCATATTGATAGGATTTCTGGCATTACTGGATAAATTGAGTTCATCCACTCCAACGAATGCAAAGCCTATTCGGGAAATTAGAAATATGTATTTATAAAGACAAAAAAACAATAAAAACTGCTTTTATATTGCACTATGTATAATTATAATAATTTACCCCTTGCCACTTGTGAAGGCGATCCAGATGATTTTGTCGCAGACTCAACGTCGAAGCCTGTCATGGGATACGCGCTCTTTCGCTGAATACCAGTATGCAAATTACCGACATCCATAACACTTGTTGATATCTTCCACTGGCCATACCCAAAACCAATAAAAATGAACCTTATTAATACAAGTTCTTGAAATATATTTAAAATTGTACATAAGTTGTGTTGTGTTTCAAGGGCTCTAAGTTTTCAATCGAAAATTTAGGAACATCATTTTTGGAAATTTAGAACGGTATTTTTGCTTTACAATACATATTACCAAAAAATGGATAATATGTAATGAAAAATTTTGAGAATTTTTAATTGCTTGTTGGCATAAACAAAAGCATTTCCATTTTGGTAAGGAAAATAGCTTCAATTTTTGAGAAGAAGAAAATTCTGACGATGTAAATTTCTTAAATTTTTTGAAAATCAAAAAAGTCGAAAAATTTCAGCACTCCATGTAAATCACGTTACCGAAATTCGTTAGATGCTGCACCAGGCTGCATATAATGGCAAATGTCGCTGCTGAATGAACAATTTATGAGTTCACAGGCACTCAATTGTTTAATTGGCAAACGTCTTGCACGCTCCGTACGTTGTGACATTGGCGTTGTTGAAACCTGATATGGTTCTTCTCGTAGATTTTGGTTAATTGAGGTACGTTTATTTGCATCATTATCCATCCAATTATTTACCCCGTTATCTGACTGTATTTCAAATTGATTTTCAGCTAAGTTTTTCTCTGCTCCGATTACCACGTCCGGCAGCATCCAAGTTTGAGTGGAAGTGGTGGGAAGATCGATATTCATGGATTCAGCTGGTTTATTGAACTCCTGCTTTTCATCACCTTTTAGGTCCGCAGTAGAAAACATAGCTAACCGCATCGTAATATCTTCTACAGTAGATCCCATTATAGGCTCAGCTGTTGTAAACGTAAATTGATTGCTATCGCTTATTTCATTTACTGGAATGTTGGTCGATGACAATCGATGTAAAGTAGACCATGGCGATTTGGTATGTAGCATAGATGTTTCAATTTCGTTCATTGATTCATCTTCAACTATAGGAATTTTTCGCTCTGTTAATTGGACCTCCGTATTATTTGATTCCAATATCGGGTGAATCCCTAGTGCGGTTAGTGCCGACTCGTTTAATTGTTTGAATGTTTTTAAGGAATATGCTGGAAAGTTATCATTTGATGCAGGTACGTGTTTCGAATTTATTTTCCTCATTTTGTTAAATGAGGTGATGTTTTCCTTGAAATTTTTCATCTTTTCCGAATCATAGCTTGACTCATGCACAATTTTTTGGAATTCTTTTGGCCGATATCTTAACGGTGACCAAGGTCTCTCCACATTGTTCTGAACGGAGATCGTTTCTGTTTTTGATTTAGCCTCCATTGGATTGTGTAGCATAGGAAATTTTTGTCGCTTGCTACCGCCTTTTTTTGCAAACACAATGAGGCAATTATTCTCATTATTTTTCTCTTTGCATAAATATGGCAAAATCTCAACTTCGAACTGACGCAAATCCTCCTGCTTTAATCGTTTTCCGTCTTCAAGCCTCTTAATTGAAATGGCCGGAATAGATGTCGTGAATGCGTGTGGTGGGACAGACGATGCGTTTTCCAAGTTGTATTTGTTTGTTAAAGATTTTCGAGGTGAATGACGTATCCTGGCTCTTTTGTATTGTAACAAAAGCATTTCTCTTTTCTGAAAGAAATAAAAATAATCATTGGGTTGATTGATCCATTTGTTGCGGCTGACTCCACCACCCACCCCAGCTCCCCCATTTATAATATTTAAAATTTCTCACTTGTTGTTGCTCATTATTTTTTATCACTTTAATCTGGCCTTTTCCGGCGAGACCAAGAAATTTGCGAATTTTTGTCGAATTTATAGGTCGCGATTCGTTTATAGAATCAAAATACGTAGCTTGGTATCCAATATTATCGATAATAAAAATTTGTGGCTGTGCTAATGTTTCTAGAGTTTTCATTCCGGTTATCGGCGGAGAAACAATTATTTCGAGGGCAAAGCGCCCGGCTCGATTTAGCGGAATTGGATTGACTACTTGAACCTCGATGTGAGAACTGTCAGGCGTGTATATTATATTCTAAAACAAAATTTATACGCATTGTTTGTAACATGAAAATTTTCTGCGAGTACTCACCGACGTGCATCGTCTTTCGAATGGAAGGCGCGTGCAAACTTTTAATGACACATTTTCAATTGTACTCCAGTAGCTAAAATAATTATAAATGTTTATCGCTTAAATTGAAGGTTTAAATTGAAATTGAAGGCAATCGTGTGGGATCTTACTCAAATGTCAATAGCCCATCACCGTCTTGGCTTGAAATATCAGAGCGAAGAATAGCGGATTGCGGACTATTTAGGTGTGTTGCTTCGAAATTATTTGAAATTATTTTGTCATCAAATACTACAGCCAAAAAATCGCCTGCTGGCATTTGAGTGTACGGAAATCGGTGAGTTAGCTCCGCAAATTCGCGAATTCTAAGGTGATAGTCGAAATCGGAGTCCACAGCCTCGTTTAATTTGGCACGGTAGAACTTGAGCGACTCCTTTGCAACAGAATAAAAACTGAAATAAATAAATAAATCGTAGTAAGAAACTGTGGAAATTGTAATCAATTATTGTAATGAAAACGAAAATTGAGGCATAAAATTATTTTATTTTATTTTTATACAATATCCCTATTTTTATTATAATATTTTTTACTATACATCTAAAAAAAATTTTTTACGATATACATATACATAATAGCTATTTTTCTACGGTAATTGACAATTTTTACAGCCTTGTTTACCTGCATTGCAAGTCATCGTTTTTGTCAAATGTACAAGTTGTTGGGTGTAGATGACGAGTGATCGGTGAAAGTTGCTGAAATGACGAGTCATCGAATTTTATGCATTGAATGAGTCGAGTCGTGCTTGCCAGATTTAAGCATTCTGGCTTCAACGGATAGGTGTCATCGAAATTAACATTTTCAATTTCTTGATTTTGATGTGCCAACGACTCAAAAAGTCGGATATCGTCTTCAGATAATGAAGCACCAATTGACGGATTGCCGTTAGCAGCAGCACTGTTCACCAACCTTTGAGGATGATATGCTTTGTTCGATGCCATGTTAAGCGCTAAAGGTTTAAAAGTGTTGATGATGTCAACTATCGGACTTGTGCTAGCTGCCGATTGTGCGGAGAGCAGATATGCATTCCCGTTGGCGGGCGTCAGAAGTTGTGCTTCGTCGCTAGATGGCGTATACATCTGCTGTGGTGGCTGCGCTTCCGAAAGTCTTCGCTGATCGTTCATATTGTTTGCCGGTGGTGCCGATGCATCATGTTCATTTTCCATTCTTCCATACATATCATTTTTATTCCACTTCCAAACTTTCGGTCTCGAATTTTCCTCCACCCAATTTTCAAGTTGCCCTGGTTGATTCTGTGGGAGATTATTGTCTTTCCCAACCAAATTGCTTGACAGCAAATCTTCGGTAGGGCTCTGGTTAGCATCCAAAGACCACTCGTCTGGCGAATATTGAGCACCTGGCGGAGGCTGGTATTCCAGTTTTGGTGGCTGGTTTTCGAGTGGAGTTTCGTATTCACCAGACGGTGGACGATATTCACTTTGGCTCGCTCCCAAAATTCGATTCAATTTCAGGCTTTTCATGAGGGGGTAATTATAATTTTCATTTCCGTTTGGAAAGGGAAAATTTTGAACACCTTGCGCAACCACCACATTTTGAGTTTGTACGTCACCAATACTTTCGAGTCGTTCCTGATCATTATTGGAATTGGTATTCTCCGTGGTGAACTTTTCATTTTCTGTATTATCTTGGATAAATGAAGATTCCTAAAGTTGAGTTATTATAATTTCAGGTAAAAAGAAACCAGCTTTTTTAAACTTTAATTAATTAATTAATATTGTTTACTTTTTTTTTTCACCGTATACCATATGTTTGTATGTATGGATTGAACTACCTGGTCTTCATTGCCAAGTTCATTTGCTACGCCATTCATAAACTCGTGACGTGATTGTTGTTGTTGAGTTTCAGCCAAGTATTTTTGTTGATTTATTTCATCATTACTGTACGTATTGCTACCGTAGTCGCTATACCCAGGGGAGCTTAAGCGTGGAGGCGGTGCGCAACATTTTACATCTAACAACGTTTTCTTTAATTAGTGAAATTTTAGTAATGAAAATAAAATCAATACATACAGTATATTTAGAAAAATCTTAGCATCGAACTTTAACAATAATTTATTAAAGTTGATTATTTAACATATGTATTATTTACCTGCTGACAAAATAACGATTGCAATAAATGTTCCAGCCAATAGTGTTTCATAAACTCTGTTACAATTCGAGTTATTCCATGAAGGCATAACAGATATTTCCGAATCTAAATTTCGATGATACAACAAAAATCGTACAGCAAATTTTAAAATGAAAATTTTCGTGTGCCGAATCACGGTCGCAAACAAAAAAAAGTAAAAAGTAATTTTTGAATTCTCTTAATTGTTCCACACTTTTTGGATGCCCACTAAAATCATGAAATATAAAAATTTGTAAGAAGTATAAAATTGTTGGAGGCTAGCTAACGCAAGTGATTTTCATTCTTGGTAAACAAAAACTTGGGCGGAAAAAAAATCTGGAATGTTTCTTTTCTGTTTGAGCAGAAATTGGAATTCTGATAAACGGCGGATATTCTCACATTTTGCTTCTCATTTTACAATATTAAACTTTGATATTTTTCTCAATGCTCCGGAGTCTTTATCTCTGTATTTTCCGCATTTTTATCTATCCATTCATTCTCCACTTTAAGCGCAAACTTTTGAATTTGTCATTTTTTCCAATTTCAATTTCAATGCTTTAATATGTGTATATGTATGTGTATATCATAGCGGATAGCACTTTGACTTATATCTTTAAAATTAATTTCCCATAAAATCCGTAAGATTTATTCCTTAAACCATGCTTTTTTTCTTTGGAAATTGTATGTGAGATCTGCAAAGTGAGAGTGCTTAATGAGGCGAATAAGCAAAAAAGCGCAAAAATACTTTCATTTCTTCAAAGTCGGGCGAATATTGTACTGAAAACTGAACTAAGATGATGGATATACTTTTATCACTAATTTTTGAATAATTTCATAACTTATGAATCTTAAGTTTACTGAATATTAATTAAAATATTTCTTACATATTCGTTCGCCTTAATTCCACGGCACAATATACAATCATTTACATACATATATATATGTATGAAGACTTTTTTTAATTTGTGGAAGATAAAAGTAAAATTTAAAAAATGGTGATCGTTCTCATAATATATTTTTCGAATTAAATAAATCATTTTTTCCTTATATTTTCATAAGTAAGTTAAAATTTATTTACCAAAATGTTTAAAATATAATTTTTTTACAAAATATGTTCTTTTAAATTTTTTGGAATGTGAGATAAGTAATTTCAATTTTATTCAAAACGAATTTTCAGAAATATTTAACTTTTATTTGCATTTAAAACGATTTGTTTTTCTAATAGTTTTTGAGCGAACGATACGGATATATTTTTTATGCTGAAAGTGAAATTATTTGTTAAGACGGAAATTTTTATTCAAAAATTTTATTTCTTTATTCATCGTCTTTTAAGTTAAAAGTGGTGATGATATCGAAATATAAATTTAATTGAATATTAAAAAAATAAAAATATATTAACTCTAAATTGAATTCAAAATATAATAGCTCCGGGTAAGAAATTTGTGGATGTTTGGTGTTTTTTCTTTTCGATTTTCGTTTTTTAATTTTCGAAATCGCAAAGGTTTTTCGAATTTGATTTTCGAAAAATCCGCCATTTTTTCAAAAATCAAAAATTTTCAAAATTTTGAAGAAATTTTTGTTTAATTCAAACTGATCCATTTTTGAAGAAATATAGTCGGAATTAATCCATAAATTTGCACTTTAAAAAATCTTTCGCATATGTCTGACATATGTATCAAAAATGAGAACCTTTTTTAAAGAGAATTAAAAAATTTGGTTAAATTTTCGATAAAATTTCTTCTTTCGAATTTCGATTTTCAATGATTTTTTCCTTTCGATTTTTGAAATTTGATTTTTGAAAGGCCCTTTCGATTTTCGAGTTTCAAAATCTCAAATTTATTTTCAATGCACACATCCAATCTCTGCGTCCGATTCGATTTTCAGAAAATTGGACTCTTTTGCATTCACTATGTTCGGTGCCGGAGGCTTATCTTTTCTATGCAAAAGAATTCAAATTGCAGAACTGCTTAATTAATTAACAGGGAATTTTTATTTTTAAATTAAAAAAATAAAGTGATATAATGTTTTGCTCAATATAAACTGATACAGTAGGTACCATAAAAATGCACCACCTACTAAAATATCATTTGCGAGCCCATAACCTTTTTTGCACGCGAACTTTTTTAAGTATCAATTGGTTTTGGTGTAGTTTTTTGTGCTGAATACAAATTTTAAAACCCGGAGTTGATATCTTTCAAAATGACTTCACAGCAATGGAAAAAAACAAAAATACTCAAATTTTAGGGATGTCATGAAAAATGCACCACTAATAAAATATTTTATTTTAGAGCATGTCGAAGCGAAAGAATCTTAGTGAAATTGAGAGAGAATATTCAGGCTGCCGGTGAGAGAGTTAGAAAGGTGGCGTCAATTTTTAACGTCTCTCATTCGACCGTTGTCCGATTCGTCCGATACCAAAAATTCCAACGAAAACGGTGGTGTATTTTTTATGGTACCTACTGTATATGTATACTCATTGCTTGGTACATCTGTTGCTGAGCGTCTCGTTGATAACACCGGCTGTGAGGTTGTGTAGTTCGAGGTCGAGTTTGTAGGTTTTGCGGTTCTCGTAGCCCACCCAACGCACAAACTCTGATGGGATTTTCAAGATTGTATTTCGCTCGCAATCCTTCAACAAACACAAATGTCAATGAATGAAGAAATTATTATATTATTACATGTATTAGAAATTGTTATTTAAAATTCAAAATAATTAGAAATGAGTGCAGAAAAATGACAATGTAAAATTATATGTAACATTATGGGAATAAACAATTTTTTAGTCCATTTTGTGGAATAAACCAAATCTCAACTAAAGCACTTGGAAATCGAAAACCCGGCAAAAACTTATTACAAAAAATATGCAAAAATTATTTACCAAAACATCGCCCGTGGGCTTGCAGTGATGGACGATATTCATGTAGGGCTGGATGACGTGTTTGGCGAAGACGCTCACCGTCGCGTTGATATTGCCGATGATGGAAGTGGTCGTTTCGTGTAACGTTGCGTTATCGTATGCTAAACTTTCAAAACTTTTAACTAAAATGCATATTTTATTCCAAAATTGAATCTGATTTTTGTTTTCGAAACTAAATACAAACAAACATTAACGCATTTAGTTGAGAACATCTTTCCAAATATCAAGGACTTTTTTAATAGATTTTATTTCTGAACTTGTGAATATTATAAACCAGGGCTGTGACTTGAATCATTTTTTGAATCATGAATCACGGCTTGAATCATGATTCACGTGAGTCACTGACTCATTTGACTCATGATTCANATGAGTCAAATGACTCATTTGAATCATTGATTCAAATGACTCATGATTCATCCGTGATTCAAGTCACAGCCCTGTTATAAACCCACAATCGATAAATTTTATTTTCTTCCAGGGTACATTCAGCTTATAGCAGGTCAGATGGCCAGAGACGCTAAAAGTCTGTGTATATCCTTTGCGTGAGGCGGACGTCGCTTCTAGCGCCAACGCGCAATTCGAAAAAATCACCGCACAAAGAATCGTTAATGCAGCAAGCTGGACCATTTCGTAGTTTATGAAGAAAATAATCAAAAACTTTGCTTAATTCAAGAAATTTTTGTTTTTATACACGAATTGTTATATTTACAAAAAGTTTGATTTATTTGAAAACATCTGAAAACAAAAATTTATGCACACAAAACACTTTTTATTTGTTTTAAAAACGTTTTCATTATTGTGTGTATTGTGTGTATTGTGTGGATAAGCGTGGATTTTCGAATCCTTAATTAAATTACTTCATGATCGGGGCTCTAACTCGAAATTCGTGATTACGGTGCTAAAAACCTCGTAATTCCATAGTCGCAACTCGTGCTCACACACACAACCATGATGCTCATGATGCAGGTTGATTAATTTTTGTGAATTTTAAAATTGTCTTTTTTTGTCTAATTTTAATTAGCAATTCCGTTTTGTGAATCATTCCGATATTCCTTTTTCATTTTCTCGATGTTTATCATAAATTATTCTTCAAAGTTTTTTTTATTATTTCTGTTTATAAATGTTTCCTTTATTTCTCAATTTAAGCCGTGCTCTCAGCTAAAATCCAGCAGTTCTTTCGATTTATCATATCAATAAGACTATGTATTATTATAACTATTATAATATTTTTATTTTCTAGTATGTCACAATTCCACACAAATGTACACTTATCATTGGCATTCATTCTTTTGATAAGTCCCATCGGCTCGGTCATCGGTCGACAGCAAACCGTGAAAGTCGACGGCATTCTCGTCTGTGACACATCTTCCACAAAAAATGTGCTCATTCGATTGTTCGAAGTCGACCGGCGTAAATGAATTTTTATCAAAATTTTCAGAGACAATATTGTATAAAACATCTTTTAATTCTGTAAAAGGTATTCGATATTTAGTGCCTGTTGATTCCGACGACTTTCTTGGCGAAACGCATTCCGACGAAAAAGGCGAATTTTCGATAATGGGCTCGACTTATGAATGGAGTGACATTGAGCCCGAGTTACGCGTGTACCACAACTGCGTCTACGGTGTCACCAACCCTGAGAACGAGGTCAGCTAATAATATATACAGTTAGGGTGCGGCAAAAGTTCGGTAACGGAGTTATTAATAATAAAAAATTTATTTTCGAACAAAAACAAATTCCTATAAAAATCACACATATATGTATGTAGTTTAAATTATGAAGAATCAGATTACAATAACAGTTTACGTCAAGGACAACTGAAGCAATCGTGTTGGGACCGGCGAATGTCCGTTACAGAACTTTTGTCACATAAAGTATTTTTAGACACAATCGTGTAGGGACCGATTTTTATGACCAAATTTTGAGAAAATTAATTATTTGTATTTAGAAGTGCTATTTGGAAAGCAGATTTCCAATTTCGTACTCTCACGTGGATACGGACGAGGTTCAGCTTCTGGAACTCTTCAATCTATCCACAACATTGGAAGAATCAAAAAAGATGAAACGTTTTTGTGCAAAAGATTTGAAAAAACTATAGACTCTTGTACAGGACAAAATTCATTTCTTTCGTACCACGAACACAATTAAAAACTGTTGTTCTTTTTAAAATAAATTCAAATTATGGAAATAAAAGTGCATTTTTGATGGAGAAAACGTTTTCAGGAAAATTTAAAAATTCATACAAATCCCGTTTGTTTTCGATAAATTAAAATTTTCCTAAAATATATTATAATTGACGAGAAAACCTGGGATTCAAAACATAGAAAATAAAAAATAAATTTGAATCACTTTTTGTTGATGGTAAAATCGTAATGACTAATATTGTAGGCTCACCGTATCATCCAACCTACGGTAAACATGTTTTGCAATATTGCGCTTTTGAGAATAATTTTTACATCAATCAATATTTCGAAAAAGTGCTTTAGAAAAGTACAAAAAATTGAACACTTTATTTAGGCATATTCTTTTGCCGTGCGAGGTCATCTCCTAAAAAACCTCAGTGCGTCATCTCCTAAAAAACCTCAGTGCGTCATCTCCTAAAAAACCTCAGTGCGTCATCTCCTAAAAAACCTCAAGTGCGTCATCTCCTAAAAAACCTCAGTGCGTCATCTCCTAAAAAACCTCAAATTTTTAAAAAGCTACTGTAAAAT
>SAUE01000497.1:9607-19746 GCA_009724625.1 Deladenus siricidicola
GGGGGGGGGGTCTAGTCGAGTATAGTCACTATTATATGTTCCATCATTTAATGCATTTTTTCCTCGTGAAGGTGGATCAAGTATTTATATTGTTGGATTGCGGATGGGACGAACGATTTGACCTCGCCTACATTGATGCAATTAAGCTACGAGTACCTCAAATTAATGCGGTTTTAATTAGTTATGCAGATGTGCAGCATTTGGGCGCACTTCCTTACCTGGTTGGAAAATGTGATCTCAACTGCCCCATTTATGCCACGGTATTTTTTTCCAAAATCGATTTTTTATACGTTTTTGCTTTTTTTCGTTTTGTGCGTACACGTTTTTCGAAAATCGAAAGATTTTTAAAATACTAATTTTTATTAAAAATGAACAGAACAAGTTTATTAAAAAGAAAATACAGCCTAAGTTTACTTTAAAAACGCAAAAATGTTCATTTTGAGCTAAGTTATGGTACTTTGAAGATCACTGAAAATTTATTTCGATTTATCGAAATTTTTACTTGGTACGCGCGGTATTCGAAAAAATGTGTATATAAATGTTTAAATTTAGGTACCTGTATATAAAATGGGCCAGTTATTCTTGTACGATTGGTTAAGCGGGCATAATAATGTTGAAGATTTTACGTTGTTTGATTTCGATGATATTGACACGGCTTTCGAAAAAGTTCAACAAGTCAAGTATAGTCAAACGGTAGTAAATTATTTGCACTTTTTTAATTTGTTCTCATGCGTATTTAATAGCGTAATTTTTACCAGATTTTCAGATTTTGCTGAAGGGTGATAATGGTCTTCAAATCACGCCTTTTCCCGCCGGACATATGATTGGTGGCGCGGTGTGGCGGATAACGAAAATGGGCGAAGAGGAAATTGTTTATGCGGTGGATTTCAATCACAAAAAGGAAAGGCATTTGAATGGTTGCACTTTTGACGGTTTGATTTTGTTATTTAAAAAAATTCTTGTAACGAAAAATTTTTCCAGGTATTGGAAGGCCGAATTTATTAATTACCGATGCATTTACTGCCATTTACAACCAACAGAAACGGAAGCAACGTGACGAGAATCTCGTTTCAAAACTTTTGAGTACGGTACGGGACGGCGGCGATGCTATGGTGGTTATTGACACAGCTGGTCGAGTGTTAGAAATTGCACATTTATTAGACCAGCTATGGCAAAAGTGTGTTTTTATTAAAAGAAATACAGGCTTTTTTATGAGTAAGCCGTACTATAAGTTTCGACAATTTGTTTCTTTAACAACTATTTCTAGAAAGATTTCAAAAAAATTGCTTTATATATTCCTTTTTCTTTGATATAAAATATTATGTTTTTACTATTGCGTTTGCGACAAAGAATCATGTTTGGCGATTGCGTTAAAATAGGGGTAGAAGGTTTAGTTTTTTTTGCCGATGTGTGATTATTATAAACAAATTGTATTGTATTTACACGAATAAAATATTTAGCAAAGAAGCAGGCCTGATTACATACAATTTGGTGATGCTGAGCAATGTCGCTTCATCTGTGATTGAATCGGCAAAATCTCAGGTGGAATGGATGTCGGACAAGGTGCTGAGGATATTCGAAGTGGGCCGCCATAACCCTTTCCAGTTTCGTTTCGTTAAATTCTGCCATTCTCTAACGGATTTGAACAGAGTTCGCTCCCCAAAGGTGATTGTTTTTTGATGTTTTAAGGATTTTTATTGAAATGACCGTTGATGAATTACTGTTGATGAAATGATCAATAATATTCGGGTTTTTTTTTTCGAAAATAACAATTCGTTTTTAGGTGGTATTGGTTAGTGGATTGGAAATGGAAAGCGGTTTTTCTCGTGATCTTTTCTTAGAGTGGTGTTCTGATACGAAAAATATGGTCATTGTTACGGGTAATAAAATTATATATAAATATATATTTTTTAAATAGGTTTGAAATAATTTAGGTCGATCTGGTGAGCGGACACTTGGCTCTAAACTAATTCGGATTGCGGAGTCGCGTGAACGAAAGCGGCCAGTGAACAATGCAATTTCATTAGAAATTAAACGTCGAATTCGTCTAGACGGTGCGGAGTTGGAGGCTTATAGGAGTCGGAAGAAAGAGACTGAGAAGGAAGAAGCTCGGCAAAGGTTTTTTTTAACTTTATAGCAAAAATCTTCCTGTATTAATAATTCTTTTATCTGCAAATGACTTTCGAAAAAGACATTTCAAAAAATATCTAAAAATTTCTCTAGAATTTTTATTTTTCTTGATAGAACGCATTTTTTAGTTTATTTTTTTATAAACTTAGGCTAGAGACGGTTCGAAGGAATGCGCGCTTAGAGCACGCAGAGTCTTCGGAGGACAGTGACGATGACGACGCTGTGGCTGCAGTCGCCGCTGCCATTGCCATTGGCAAAAGTAAACGTGGTGGTGGCGGCGGATTAAAATCTGGTACATACATGAACAAGGGGAGGGGGTCGGCTTGAAGTTATTTTTTTCAAACGGTCATAACTCGGCCAGTTTAGGGGGACAAAACTGAATATTTTTTTGAAACGCTCTTGAGGAGCTCTTTCTTTTGGGTATATCACTGAATTCTTTAGACTGCGAAAAAGTCCTAAAAAAGCGAAAAAATTTTAACTTTCAAAAAATACTTTTCCGAGTACCTCAGAAAAATACTTCGTAAAAAACGAAATGAAAATTTAACGAAATAATTTCGTAGAAGAAAAATTACTTCGTAAATTTACGAAATGAAATACAAAATAAAGTCACTTCGTAGTGATTTTAATGCCTTTTTTTGATGACGCTCCGCGCCAACTAAAAATTTTCAAAAACGACGAAATAGGTGGTGGGGGGGGGGGATCAGACTCCCCTTGTTCATGTATGATCTGGTAGGTTCAAGTGTGTTAAACTGTATTTTGAATTTTTTTCGATATTTAATTTTTTGATCTAACCGACTTATTCATTTTAAATTTAGATTTTGTTTATTTTACGGTTAGAAATAAATGCGCAAAAATGTTTTCAAATGTTTTTTGCTCGGCTAAAAGTCAAGAATTATTGGTTACGTTGTAATTTAACAGGGCCGGGCGGCGGACTTTCATCGACAGCCGGCGCATCTGCTGCTTTAAATTCCAATTCAGTTACTGGCGCAGCAACGCGTGCAGAACATTGCTATGATATTATGCGCCGATTTGAACATCATCAACGTGTTTCATTTTTTAAACAAAGCAAAAAACAATTTCCAATGTTTCCTTATCAAGAGGAGAAGTCGAGGGTTAGATTTTTTGATATTTTAGACTTTTAATTTCATTATAAAATTTTGTTTAAATATGTTTTCTTAGTGATTTCATGTTTTATAAATGATAAATGAAATAAAAATGTCTAAACCGACTTATTCATTTTCAAAAAATGCGCTTTCAAAAAAATTCATTTTCAAAAAAAGGTGGTTTAATTGCAAAGAAAAATATTATTTTGGGGCTTGTATTCTTTGAATATTTTGGGATTCTTTTTTTTGTGGAAATGATGTAAGTCGATAGCTGTCATTCTTTGTCGTACTCATTTTGCGTGTCAAAAACTGACGAAGTTATGGTAGTTATAAAAATTAATCACTTCTTTGATTTTTTAAAAATAAAGCGAAGCAGTTTATTTGCGACTATTTTTGAAAACTTTAAAGTGACCTTGTTCGATTATTTTTATAGCAACATTAAATAATTCTTTAAGTGGGATGATTATGGCGAAATTATTCGCCCAGAGGAATATTTGGTGAACGATACGACCGTAGTTCCGCAAATGGATAAAAACACTGTTATGTCTGCAAAGTCTAAATCAAACATTAGTTTGGTAAAAGATGAGGTAGGGGATGAAGAGGCGGATGGTGACGATTTTGCTGCAGCAGCCGCCGCAGCGGCTCAGATGATTGAAGAATGGCCGACAAAATGTATTAGCTACATCTCAAAAATTGAGGCATATACATTGTATTTAATTTTTGAAAAATAAGTTTATTTTTATGTATCTTTAGATTCTTTGCAAGGTGGAATTCATAGAATTTGAGGGCCGTTCTGATGGGGAGTCTATCAAAAAAATTTTGGCACAAATTAAACCAAAGCAGCTCGTCATCGTGCATGGCTCTGCGGCTGCCACTCGTCATCTTGCCGAATATTGTGCCAAACAACATATTGTTCAGGTATTTTACTGTATTACGTACATTGTAAAATAATTACAGTTAAGCTCATTGCAAATTACAGCTAATGTAAAAAACAAAAATAGTATTTTTTACACGAAAAGTTGTTTAGAGTAATATTTTAGGGAAAAATATTTACACCGACCTTGGGGGAAGTAGTTGATGCTACGATTGAATCGCATATTTTCCAAGTGACATTAAGCGATCAACTTATGTGTTCGCTTTCTTTTCAATCGGTTAGTTTTAATAAACGGAGATTTTAATTTAATATATTAACAGTTTTGCATGTAGTCAGTTTTTTTTGTATATAACAGTAAGTTTTGTTTTTTGGTGAAAGACGCAGAGCTGAGCTGGATTGACGCTCGATTACTACGCAAAAAAACGTTGGTAGATGGTAGCGGGGGAACCCAGAAGGAAATTATCGAACTCGATGAAAAAAATCCAAAACGCACCAATGCCACCGTGATGGAGTTTGAAGACGGGGAATTTGGCGAAGTGGCAACTGAGGAAGATCTAACGCAAAACGAAGCCATGGACACATCTGTGTTTGAAGGGTCGACGATGGCTGGAGACGTCGGCGATACGACTATAGTCACCTATACTACCACACAATCATTACGCGGTGCCGCGGACAACGTCGTCAATAGGACAACCGAGTCGATGCTGAAGTGAGCTTTTTTGAAGTATTAGGCTGTTCACAAAATTGTTGCGGGTTTTTCATTTTGCTTCTTGGATTTGTTTTTTGAAGAAATTCACGAAGATGTATTCAAAAGGGAACTTGTTTTTTAACTAAAAATTTTGGTTTTTTTCGAATGAATGAAGTGTAGTGTATTTGTTTACATTTTTTCAATTTCTTGGAAAATATGTCTAAATGAAAACTTTTTAGAGGCCAAAAATAGACTTTTTGGAAAAAAATGTATTACTAACTTGACTAGTTTTGGACATGAGACACGAACGGGTAAAATGCTATTTATTATTTTTTCTCTGGGTTAAATTAACTTTTAATGTTTTTTGTCATCTTGATTGAATTCACTTCACTATTATTTTTTGATTTTCATTGTAAAAAATTCAATTTTAGCTCGGTCACGGACGGCGGAGATGACGCAGCTGTGGTAGATGTTGAGATTGCAGCTCGCCTTCAGAATGTTTCTATCCCAGACCAATTGTATTTGGAAGCGCTACCCTCGTCAAGTATTCCCTCGCACCAGTCGGTGTTCGTGAACGATCCGAAATTGACGGATCTGAAACAATTTCTTGCACAAAGTGGCTTCCATGCAGAATTTAACTCCGGTGTACTCTACGTGAATAACGTCGCCAGTGTGAGACGGAATGAGGCGGGTCGTTTCAACGTTGAGGGCTTTGCATGCGAAGACTATTTTCGTATACGCGAGATTATCTATGCACAATTTGCCATTGTTTGAATTTTTTATTGTTAAAGATATTTTTGTTGTTCTTATAACATATTAAAGCGCTTTCCGAATTTTCGACCTCGTTAAATTACGTTTTTGGAAAAAATTACTCGACAGATCAATCGCCATATGATAATCCGAAATTGCAAAAAAGCGCAGGAGAGCAATTTAACTTGGAAATATATTTCGTAACATAAAAAAAGTTCGTACAAGAAATATTTTCCAGAAAAACTAAATATGTAGTTTATTGAAAATCAAGTCTGCCAAACATTGGTAGAAAAAAACTTTGTTGCTTTAATTAATATTCCACCGCAAGCTGTTTTTTCCTGTACTTACAATACCATATGTGTGTTAAAAATGAATTTGAGATTTCGAAAATTGAAAGCTATCATAAATTAAGCCGAAGAAATTATTGAAAAAATTGAAATTTTGTTTATATTTTCTCAAAAAATCACTTCATAATGAGGTTTGAAGTTGTCAAAAATTTTCTCCATAAATTTCAAAATTTTCGGAAAAGGTCCGATTTTCCGAAAATAGAAAGGGAAAAACGCCGAGAATAGAAAATTTCCACATTCCTGATACATACTTACATATGTATATATATGTCTTCAGGGTTAAAAGTCAAAAAAATATATAAAAAGTGTTACAAGAATGTGGCTTTAAAAAGGAATATTATGTTTTTATTCCTTTTCCACCACGCAGCACAAAAAAATATTCCGCTTCTTCTTTTCTACACTAATTCTTTTATTTTTATGGATAACGTACATGCGGGCGCAGAAGGGAAGACCAACCATATAGTGGTTCTTTTTCGATCTTGCTACGTAAAAAGCGTCTCGTCGTTATACCAACCACTTCTTATCCTGTCGTTCTCATAGCAGTTTTACATGCGTAGAAGTGTTTTCTATGTATGTGTTTGTTTGTCATTCATATCGGTTTTGTTTCGCAGTCCGCGACATAAAGCGGGACATAACAAAAAGACCGAAGAGAGGAAAGCAGAAGGAAGACAAAAAATTGTTGCTTTCACGGCTTTGAATTCAACAGAGGTGATGACAGAGGCTTGTTGTTAATTCGTGTATAATTCCTCCAAAAATGTGTGTCGTTCCTTCGCGCCATACCTACACACTTCCCTGTCACATCTGGTGTTTCTTAGACCGAAATATACACATATGTACTTGATGATTAGAAATTTTTTATATCAAGACAAATTTATTCACTACCCTAGTAATCAACTACTGGGCAGTGCGCTTAAACTCTTGAAAAGTTTATCATTATATACATGTATACGCCGGATGAGGATCCAGTTTGTAAGATGTTTAAAGAAGAAGTAATGTGAGAGAACTACATTCAAAGGTCGGTCTTCATTTTTATGACGGTTGTGCGTATGTATGTATGCATGTATGTGTATTTGTGTATGTTTGTATGTGAATGTGTGTATGTGTGTCAATGTACATATGTACCTTAACGTATACACGGCACAACTGACATTTATATCATAGACTAGCCATTCACCAGATGTGCATACAACAAACATGAAGCTCACCCTTTTTTATTTCGGTTTATGCGCATTTTCCACGAAAGCCGGCATTTTGTTTTATAATTATTTTCAGTATTCAATTTCCATTTTTGTTTGTCACCAATTTGTGTTTTCTCAATCGAAATTTTTTCTCCAAAATGACTGATAATAATCTTTTCAATTCGATTTTTCAAATCAGACCTTTTTCATTTTTATCATTGTCTAACAGATTTTACGAATTTCAAATTTAATGTTTGTTTGCGGACTTGTTTAATACATATAACATATGACACATTTTAAGACAAATTAGAACTTTTTTCTAACTTTTTTAATCTTAGATTTTTCTGCTTTATCTTCACGTTTTTGAATATCATTTAATTGCAAAAAGCAAATTCAGTTGAATGACTCATTTCTTTTGCTACTGCTTTAGTTTTTGCAAAAATTTATACATATTTTGGTTGTCTGTTCTTTTATACCACTATAACATTTGCCTTTTTCATTCATCGCACAACCAACGCTTTTTGATTTCAAATTGACCTCGATGTGATCTTTCTATGTTCTGCTTCAAAAAACGAGTTCAAAATCATTAAAGAATTAAAAGAATAATGTCCATTATTGTTATGAAGATGATTTTTTATTTGGTGTATGGCTCAAATTTTTCAGCAAAGTCGTTTTTTTGTAGAGTAGAGCATAATCAAGTAGGGTAGAGATAACAAAATAATCGAATAGAGTATTTTTTGCCAAAAGGTAAATCAGAAAGAATGTTGTTCAAATTAAACCGGTACTCTACTTTTTATAGCAATACTTCTATGATAGAAATTTTTATCAACCTAAATACTTACAATTGTAAGATAAATTTGAGATATACGTTCTACCAGATATGTAATTAACACTATTTCTTGAGTTGTAAAATTATATTACTGGCATTTTGTGTTAATGTTAATAAAATAATTTTTCGGTCAAAAATACCCTCTTATGATTTTCGTAACTTGAGTAACAGTTTATTTTGGGGATGTACATGTATGTATATATTTTCCCGTCAAGAACTTTTAAATGGCACTATTCATGTCGCGCAATTCGACGGACTTAATAGTCTAGTATTTTCATAAAACGGGATGAAACCGAATGAATTTGTAGAAATTTTGAGTAAAACTTGTTTTGCGTTTCTTGGAAGAAATCAAGAGATTGAATCTACTTGATTCTGCATACCTATAATATGATAATAAGTATCTATTACAGGATACATATATTTTCATTTTGAGTTTCCATCAAATAAAAGACCAGACAAATTTTCCATTTTCCGTTAAAATGATGCAAATTTGTAGAAAAAATGAATTTCTATTATCCAAAATGAATATTGACAATACCCAAGATGATGTTTTATTATGGTCCCGTTGTATGTATGTTTTTGCTACATAAAATTCGTGGGAATTGCTTTTTTACTCATACGTTGTTCCCTATATTATATTTTCGTCTGCAAACGTTGAATGTTTTTCAATGGGAGAGGGAGAGGAAGAAAAAGAAGATGCAATAATTCGAAAATTTTGGGGAATGTTTTTGGAAAATAATTTTGTTACAGTGAGTAGTATTTCAAAAATAAGTTGAAGAAGAGGGAACTGACAAAAGTAGTTGAAATATATATTAAAAAAGAAGATATAATACATAAACAAGAAATAAAAAAGAAAAAAGAAACGAAAAAGTGAGTAAATCGAAATTCTGGTATAATCGAAATTTGAATATATGTCTCGCATAATTTTTAACAAGGTCGTCCAATTCGAAACTAAATACATTTCTCACAACGTTCCAAGGATTTATAAATTCTACGTTTTCAGTTTTCCATCATTTACGCAGTAATACAAAAGAGAAAAAACTAACTTAAGCTTCTTTTAGATTAATACGTAAACAAATTATTCCGATACAAAAAAATCATTGAGTTTTCTGATTCACAATTACCATTTGTTAGGTTGCTATTTTCACGTTCTTCCCACAAGTTTCTCATTTTTTAATTGAAGAAAAAAGCGTCCGAAAGCGTGCATTAAATGCTGTTTTTTTATTTTGTAAACGCTTGCAGTTATTCAATTTTTCACATTTTTATGCCAATAAAAATACATATTAGGTTCATAATCTTTGAAGCCATTCTATTTTGTTTTCTTTTTTTATTATAGGTTTTGGCAATGCTTTATATAGAGGATGTTTAAAAAAAACCGAGAACCGAATTTCGAAAATATTTCAACTCTTGATACGTATGTATAGGGGTGTGGAAACAGGGGTGTGGAAATTTTTGATTTTCGACATTTCCGAAAATCGAAAATCAAAAGTGATTTTTAAAGTACCACATGAACTTTTTTGAGTTTTTCTTGTTTTTTGTTTTACGTTAAACTTATGTAGGCTATATTTTTCGTAGGCTATACAAATTTTCATTTTTTTATGAACTTGTCAATAGTTACAATTTTCAATAGTTACAATTTTCGACCAATTCCGAAAATCGAAAGAAATGATCAAAGTACTGTAACTTTATTGAAAATGAACAAAACAAGTTCAAAATGCCGCTGCGGATCGAGTTTTGAAGATGACGAAACGCGGTTTGCGGCATTCGACACGTCTCCAATAGACAAATTCAGATTATTAAACATATTTTGACAAAAGTTCCGATGTGGACCTTTTGTCAAGACAAAACAGCACAAAATTCATAAAACATTCAAGTAGTCACAGCTATCGTATACCAAAACATTTTTTAATTCTGTAAAATTAGTTAGATAGATATTGCGGAGACCATCAAAATGACTATAAACATTATGTACTTGTATTTCGAAATAAAAACGTTATGGCGGGAAAAGTGAAATTTTGAAAATTTGTCAAGGGCGGAAAATCGATGAAAAATTTTTCGAGCCAAATCTTTCGTAAGAAATCAGAGAAGTAGAGGGATCAAAATGGAGCATTTTTCTCCGTTGGACCATACTCTGAAAATGCTCGGCTGATTTTATATAAAAATTAACTTTGAAAAATCATGCCAAAATTCATTATGCCAAAACTTTTACACAAATTTTGGGCACCATGCGATACTTTTAG
>SAUE01000498.1:13635-26439 GCA_009724625.1 Deladenus siricidicola
TCAGCCCCTCCTTCTTGTCCATGTATGATATGAACAATAGTAAATGCCAGCAATAAAATTTCCTTTGTTGTATTTAGTGCCTTATTTAATTACAAATTTAAAAAATACCTGGCTCAAAGAGGGTAGATCTTGAATACGTAAAGCAGAAAATAATATTTTTGGCTGCGCTCTTGTGCAAATATGTCAACAATTGATTGATGCAATAGAGAAGGTACGCTGTGTTTCGTTCGTAATTGGGTTTGAGAACGATACATATTGCGTCAAGTTTCTCCACATTCATCTCAATGAACGCATTTGTGTTCTCCAGGTGTTCCTGGTCTTTTTCCGGTCCATCCGTATCACATNAGACGTTTCGACATCGAAATTTGAATTGGTGCATTGGAGCACAACCACATCCACAATAGAGATAGCTAATTGAATCACAATTGTTTTCTAAACAATTGTTTTCCAAAAAAAATATGTAAAATATAATAGTTATACATATTTGCCATTTCTTATTCATTACATACATACATATATTGTGTACTCACATATTTTGTAACTGATTTCTCTATTCTTTAATAAAAATTATTTTAGTGCACCTTCTAACAATTAATAGTATTTAAAAAAATTAATAGATAAATACCACATTTTTTAGAATTTTTTTAAATATTATTACCAGTTTCCGTGTTGTAATAAATGTGCAAACTACAGTCGTCACACTGCCATCGATGTTCCTCATCTGGGCAACGTCCGCCAGGAACAACCGACGAAAAAGGGCATCGAATTTGCAGTGGAATCGCCGTTGACGGTCGAGCATTGTTGTATGACACAATATCGCACTTAGCAAGGCTTACATTTCGCTTATCTTTCATCTGAAAACATTAAAAAATCATAAAAATAAGACATATTCAAATATTGTGTAATTACCGCCGACAAGTAATCCAGTGTTAATGATTTCGTGCCTCGCACTTTTACAATTAGGCCTGAACATTTTGTGGAAAGTTGATTGCAGATGAACTTTTGTAACTCGTTTAATACTTGAGTCCATTCGCGTTCTTCAACGAAAGTATTCCGCTGAGTAAGATAATATAATTCACTCTCTTTGTCCAGTTCCACTTCTTGGAATTCCGCACCATTTTTATGTGTATTCTGAAGCTCAAGCTCTAATTCCGACACCGAATAAAATATGCATTTTTCGTCGTCATCAAGCAATTTGTTGAACAGTTCCAAATTTTCAGCAATGTCCTCTGGTTCATCCATTTGAGAAGTTCTTTGAAAAAAGACGAAATATGTCTTTATATCGGCCAAATTTTGTATCTCTTTTTGCAGCTCGACAATATCGGAAACAAATGGTACGTTCCTCTGGCGGCAAAATTTTGCAATTTCTATTTTGTGTAAAATAGGATAAAAAATTTGCATTTTTTTAAATGCGTTTAACAAGCAAAATTCTTTTTTCCCGCTACTTAAATACGTTTCATAGCGTTTCAAGCATGACCGCTTTTCGTGTAGTAACATTTGCATATATTCGGTATCCAAATCGCTAAATTTTGGAAAAATTAAAACCATAAATTATACAAAACGATTAACGAAAGAATTTTTAAATAAAATAAAACAACGTAATATGTAGTTCCACCAATATCATAAATATGCAATACCCCTGCTCCGATCGCATTTGTCGCACTAGTTTTTGGCATGTGTCCAAAACTTTTTCGAAGTCTTCACGAAACGTACACTCGAAATGATCAAAAGCGAGTTTATCATCACCGGTTAATGCGTAGTCAAATGTCATAATAACCTCATTAACCGATTCTAATTGCCAGGATAATCGCTTAAAACTGCCCAGAAGTTGTGAAATACTAGTAATTGCTTTCACATTTTCAAACTTTTCAAACAGATAGTTATTTACAGTTAAATATTTTTCGTCAATAATATTTTCTAAAGCTGTAATTTCAAAAAATATTGGAGCGTCGATATCCTTGCATTTTTGTGGAATTTCTTTCACAAAACGTAAAGCCTCTCTGACCGTAGCATCCATGGAAGGCAACATTAGTTGGGGATATGACCAGAATTTAATATCAATTTGCATGTCTAACTCTTCAATGATTGCTTTTGATGCGGCGCTTAGCTGAAGATTATTGCACTCGCGGAAAATTGCCTACAGTCAAGTAGCACAAATTATTTTGTTATATAATAGATAACTTTTGTTGTGAATATTCAATTAATTTTTTAATTTTTTGAGTTTGCATACGGTAACGAAAATCGCAAAACATTACTGGAAAAAATTGAAATAAACGGCATAATTTTTTGAACAATGAAAAATAATGTTTCGTTACTTCTCTAGCTTCGGCAATGTTGTATTCCGTTTTTGCGATTGAGTTCTTTGGCGTGAATACAACAAACACTACCGCGCCGTATCCGATTGAGCTAACCACGTGTGTAGTATCGTCAAAACGTTGATTTTTAAACAGATCTTTGAGAAGATACAAATTGTTCATATTCATTTCGTCCACCTATGAAAGAAAGCAATAAAGAAAGCATAAGCAACGTTATGAAAATCTTGAATAATTCTTACATGTGAAATATTTTTGCAGACCAGCAAAAATGACTTTTCCGAGGTACCGGATGTGGCACGGTTAAAGTCATTGAAAATTCCCGGCTCACATAATTCGCTTTGAATGCTTAGCTAAAAAGTAAACTTTACCGCTACAAACGAAAATTTAAAAATAAAATTACCTTCTGCACCATTTTTACGCCCAGTAATTCAAAACAATCCTCAACATCACCAATTGTGCATTCCAAGGGCATATTTTTTGATTTTCGTTCGTGGTAATTTTCGAAATGTTCTGGCACAGAAAAATCTTTACAAAACTTATCTGTTTTTGCATCGTAAAACAAGCCAAGCCTCACTGCAACATCCAAAGCAATTCGGACTTCCGCCCGGCTTCTAACAATAGTTGTTATATTAAGTTGTAGTGATTGCTATCTTTGATCTCACGTCTTACCTTAAATTGTTCGGACAAGAAGTTAGTGTAAATTTGCTCATGGAAGACGTCTGAAAGAGAAAAATTATAAAAATTTTTTTTTATAAAATATCAATTATTGTGTTATATGGAAAAATGTGACTGTAAATTAAGGCATACATTGTGGATGACTTTCGACGTCAAATTGATAATGTATTCCAAACTATTATCCACTTTTTCACTAAATTCAACGCAAAATTCTTCATTAGAATTTGATCTGCGATATTTAGCGTCGATGACTTCGAATTTCTCAGGGTTTTTCATTTTTGCAAATAATTTCTCCACCAATTCCTTAACATTAGCACGGCCAGATAATTGCAGAATTAACTGTTTTTGCATCGTCATGGTAGAGGAATCCACTCGAACAGTTACACTAACGTTGAATTCGTGGATTCTAAATTGTCTTGAATGTTATGTTCCATGTAGGGTAATAAGTGTAGTGAATGTTTTGATTCATTCAATCCAACACGTTCCATTAAAAAAACCATCATAACAAAAATATTTTATAATTTTAGTGTACCTACCGCCGTAAGTCAATTGCGTAAACTGAGGGGGATTCCAATCGTTTACTCTCTTGCACCATTACTTTCTTAAAATTTTTGTCAAAGTGAAAGACTACAGGCATCTCGAAATCTTCTCGTCTTATGTTGGCCGACGTCTTATGTTGGTTAAAACAACTCTCCACAAGGTCGTTAACGTTTGCATCATCGTGTAAAATTACTGTTCTTCTATCAAAGTCGACATATTCGTTGAACTCTTCTTCGAAAATCCGCACCATTAAGTTCCATTCCGCCATTATAAGTCCCAAATATTTTTTATTTTGTTTTATTTTTTCACTGTAACTCTTCATCCTTGATTATTTGATAAAATTATTTTTCATGCGTAAAGATGTTATTTTATAAAAGGTTTGAAGTATTTCCATTATTTTCAAAAATACCAAATTTCTCTAATAAAGAAAATGGAAAATAATAACAAACAAAATTTCAAATATACTCACAGAAAATAACTGTATTATTTAAAAAAGCAAATTATGTTAAAGATTTATTATAAAATTAAACAAATGTATTAGTATAATTATTTAATATATGTTGTTTCAATTTCATAAAGCAGCACTATCTCACGAAAAAAACTGAAGCCACCCGCCGTATTTTGTGGTGGTCAACTTCTTCGATTTGTTTGTAGAAATTGAAGGCATATTTTGGCTTTGAGTTTTTTCCTTACCGCATCCGAAGCCTAAAAATTATGTATTTCAACACGAAATAGAAAAGCTAAAATATTCATTTTCTGAATGCTTTCTTTTTTTTAAAGCATAATACGTAGTGTAAAATTATTTCTAATTTTTCAAAATGAATTTATTTATTAAAAAAAATTTACATAAAAAAATACCTTTTCGTTTTTTCACGCAGCGTGTCATGTACTCATTCTCGCTGTATTTTGCCTGTAACACAAGATTAATTATATGCGTTTTATAATACACCTTTAAGAATCTTGTAATACATATTATGGATAAGTTTTTAGCACGGTGGAAATTACAAACCTGACGTAATTGACCTTCGGTTTCCCGGTCGTAAAGCTCGCGAATCTGTGAGCCCCACAGTTTCAGATCGAACAGTTCATGTTTGTATTGCATGACGGAATGCGGTTCGGTGGTCGCATTTTCGCCAGACTTCTGAATAAAAGTTATGCGCTGTTCGTAGTCGAGCAAAAATTGCTGCATTCCTTCCACTTTGCTATAATCGTTGGTGCATTTGGCCACTTCGGTTTCTTGTTCGATGCAAAACTGCAAATGAAATCCGGAAACTATTATGGATATTATATAACGGAAACTATTATGGCAAGACTTAATATAGTTTGAAACATTTTATGTTTAAAATATTTGGGTAAAAAATGTCATGTAAAATTGTTAGCCTTGCTCAGTAATAAAAAATTCAGTAAAAAAAACGCAAAAATCATAAACAAAATATAATATTTTCAGTCACCTCCAAATATGCGCGCATTTGGTCATTATGGGCGCGAATGGAATTATGCTGCAAGAAGGAGCTGAAATTAGCGGCTATCTCTTTGATTGTGTTCAACTCAGCCATGTTTTGAACAACTTTTGCGTCCGAAATTTCTATAGCGAGTTTCAATGCCGCCTGTTTATCTCCATTCGTATCGAGAGAATCCTTAACATCATCGTCCAATTCCTCGCTGACCTCTTCGCGCTGATCGTATCTGATATGCATATGTTTGTTCCAGGCACATCCACACTCCTGCAAATATTAATAATGAAATAAACAAATCTATATTATAACAAACTAATTTAGTGTACTTTGCATTCAATTCTTGTCTCGCTGTATCGCATAGCAGCACAGTGTTGCAACGCTGGTTCCGGACATTGGTCCTGAATAACGCCATCCAAGTAGCAGTGCGAATGACAGTGCTGTTCAAAAATTGTTTGATGATGTCCGTTTGCATCTTTTCGAATTTTTGCACACGGACCCACTGTGGTGCATACTGTGCGCGGATACGGCAAGTTACTCGTGACAATTCGCACTCGACGAAACATTAGTTGTTTTTCGAAATCGGTGGCCTGGACGTCGAGTTGGCTCAAACGCATTTTATCCTCGTTCAACTTTGTTATGGTACCCTATAATATTAATGTTGTTCATTTCAGAGTAGGGATTAAACATCATATTCATATATAATACTATCGATATGCATTTTTTTAATTATTTTATCTGATTTTCATTGTTTAGAATGGCGCAAGAAATATTAGAAATATTTTTTACCTGAGCAGCCTTCAGAATACATGCAAGAGGTTTTGAAATGGCATAAATTGTTCTTCGCGCTTCGTTCAGCGACACTGTGCCCATAATTCGGTGCGGTTCGCGCGAGGCGACATTGTCGATCATACGGCGCATTTCCTTATTGGATTTTTCCCATGCGCTGTCAAAAGCGCGGTACTTTTCCTCGTCATATTTTATTCCACATTTGACTTTGTGCAAGAATCCGAAAGAGCCATTTTCCGTAAAGTAAACATCGGAGTGTTTCATGGTGATTTTGATTTTTTGTTCTGATTCAAGGCGGTTAAGCTCCATTTTAAGCAGGTCATAAGAACCACCTAAAAAAATGTTTTTCAATGTCAAAAAATGCCAGTTTACCCCTGCAAACAAGCGGGATTCATTAATCCTCTTCCTTTGACCTGTATGTTAATGAAACAAACTTCACGTACCAGCCTCAAAATGTGTAGCACCAGCGTTTGTAAAGCAAAAGAATATGTTTTTTGTCGCATCTCTGTGTAGTCGCGAAAGGATGCCATTGATACAATATTTGAAGATTACGGAAAGCCGCGTGATATTTGGCTGCATTACAATACAAATGCCGCTAATCGTTTTAAGCGTTGGCACGTACGCAAAAATTCGGTTGAAGTTTTCATCGTCACGGCCAGCCTGACCCTTTTTTGTATCGGCCATACCGGGCGTGTCGATGATACGTACGCGCCGGCCCTTTACGCGAAAAACGTATGCCCTAGGATATTGTGTTTGCGATTCGCCCGCGATATGGCTTTCGCTGTGTCGGTCAGGCACAGTGGGCGCAACATGCAAAATTTGCGTTTCAATTGTGTCTAAACACGATCGTAAGTGTACATGACATTTTTTCGGGAAAGATTCTACTGTGAATAAAATAATATGCATACAACTCTTTTAGAATATACATATATATTTTTTACTTCCTTATTTTTCTACATATCTTACCATTAACTGTCTCGTGATGACTAATACTCTGCGGTACCAAGCAAATTGGTCCATCGTTTTTGATAGCATCTTCGAGTGACTCAAACATTAGATAATTTGCCAGACCATTTATAAATGTCGTTTTGCCGGCTCCAGTTTCGCCGAGGAACAAAATGTTAATATCATCGCCAGTCGAGTCCAGCTGATTCAAGTAAATCTTCAAATTTTCTGGGGGATAATCGTAAAATTTATCGCCATGCTTCTTGTATGCACATCGATATTCAAACTCGGAAGCTGGAACACGACCGCAAGCACAAAAGAAATAGTCGACTTCTACAAATAAAGTTTTGTTGACAATGAATTGTTTCGATTTTCAATGATTTGTGAAATAATAATGAAAATGTGCACTACCTTTCCCTCGCACTACATGTTGGAAATATTTTAGCTGTTGAATGCACTCATCGCAAACCCAAAAGAATTCTTTTTCTTCGCAAACTCCGCCAAGCACACACGAATTTGGACAAACGAACTCAACGTCGACCGCATTTTCCGGGCAAGCATAGTTTTGTGGAGTAACTTTGTATTTGGCAATACTCATTCCGCGCTTTCTTTCGATTTCCTCCAAATAGTCGTCGCAAATCAAATCCAATTGGTGGAACTTTAAAATTAGAGACTCCTCCTTGGCCTTTACATTTTCTACCAATTTCTCTATTCTAAATATTTAAGTTTTAAAAGAAACGAAATATACAATTTCAAAAAAATTAATTGAAAAAACTAGATTAAAATTTGGCTTACCTAAATTGTTCACATTCCGCGCTTTTAGTACTTTTTTTTCTTTCACCTGACGGCAAGCAATTTCCTTCATCATTCAAAAAGGAGGCCGCCAAATTGTCGCTGCGGTCCACTGCATAATATATGCCTTTGGCGCCTTCATTTATCAATTTTTCAAAAAGAAGTTTCGTCTCTGTCGATCGATCGTCAGTATCAAGTCTGTTGAAATAAACAAAACAACGCGTGTTGCCTTTCTGATGAGCCAATTTGTCACTGAGGCACTTTGCATCCCATAGTATTGGCACATTCTTTGTTTTCAACCAGCGTGCAAATTCAATTCGTTCTTTTAGAGGATTTAATTTGTCACAATTCTGGTTGGTTTTTGCTATGCAAGTGTTTGCATACTCACATAATTCATTGATCTGTGTGCGTATAGCCGCATCACGGTCATAACGCTCATGTGAACGATAGGCACAACGTTGCTTGACGATGAGTTCTTGACACTCCTTCATCAGTGACTCTTTTTCATTAATAAAATTTGAAAAAATGTCTGTCAAAAAAGTGATATCCTCTTCACTGAAGCAATACTCGAATTCCGTTCTAAAGTATTCCATGCTCTTGAGCACATGGGTCATTGCTTGAAGGTCTGCGATTGATTTCATTAAGTGATCATTTTGAGAGCTACCACAGAGCATGTATTTATTTGACTCGTCCAGCCATTCAGAATCGATAATTTTCTGAAGTGGCACCATTTCGTAGTATATTTGATGGCCACATCCGTTGTTGATAGATCTCAGTATTTGCGGCAAGTTTCGCAA
The DNA here is from genome assembly GCA_009724625.1 of Deladenus siricidicola. Classification (NCBI taxonomy): domain Eukaryota; kingdom Metazoa; phylum Nematoda; class Chromadorea; order Rhabditida; family Sphaerulariidae; genus Deladenus; species Deladenus siricidicola. Next base: position 21,943 of record SAUE01000498.1, read on the forward strand.
GATAATTACAGCGTTTTCCGCTTCGACTGTGGCGGGTAATTTCAACGAGGGATGGGCGCAAAATATGACGTTGAATTGTGCGTTTAGCCCTTTCAGAATTTGCGCATTTTTTGATGTGAAAAACGGTTTCTCACATTTATCGTGGATGGCCTAAAGTTATTTATTCTATATTACAAATTATTATACATATTATGTATAACATATTATTTATATTAACGACTTTAGATTTGATATTACAAATAAAAAAATGAAAAAAATGCACAATTCAAAAATTTGAAAAAGCAGATTTACAATGCGGAATTTTCAATAAAATTTTATTTTTGTGTATCGCTGTGAACGTCTCAAAATTATTAACCAAACTCTATAAAAATAATACCGTTTTAATTTCTTTCAATTGTGAATCACCGATTGACGATTTGCTTGTAAAAATTGCTACTACTGCCGAACCATATCCAATGGCATTCACGAGATGAGTTGATTCGCCAAATTGCCTTTTCTTCGGGCGGTAGGCGTTTAAATCCAGCATATATACCTTTACAGCATTCCAATTATACATATAGTACTGGCATTTATGAGTAATATTGGCTATTAGGACGTTTTATTATATAACCTGCATACTCAGGCAAAGGGGGGGGCGGACCTTCCCCCATCGCGCCGCACGGGGTCAACAATTAGAAACCATCGCACAAAATAGCCGAAGGCCAAAAAATTACCAAAGGGGGACCAAGGAAAAAAATTTTTTTTTGGCGGGTGGAAAAAGAAAGGAAAAAATCGAGCAAATTTAAGGAAAAGTACGTAATTTTTCATCGCGAGATAGCATTGCGCGATGGTTTTTCTTAATAAAAAACCATTGCGCACCAAAAATACGCGATGTTTTTTGCTTTAAAAAGCATGGCGCATTTTGCGCAATGGTTTTTTTATCAAAATGGTTTTGCGATGGTTTTTTTTTATCAAAAAACCATTGCGCAACGAAAATGCGCGATGGTTTTGCGCGATGATTTTTTTCATTGAATTTTTTGGAGGCTCGTAAAAAAGCAAAAAATATAGAAGTATTATACCCAAAAGAAAGAGCTCATCGAGAGCGTTCCACAAACATACTCAGTTTCGTCACCCGACGTCTGCGAGCCGAAATATGAGCGTTTGAAAATTTGGACCATCGCGCAAAAAAATTTTTGGACCCTTCAACCCAAGTATGATAACCTGTGTGTTATTAGTGTAGACAACAACAAATGTTTTTTCATGGTTTGCGTGTTTTGTCAGTGCGCTCTCCATCAACTTCTGGTAGATTGACGACGAGCAAAGTTCAACGGCGACGCTAACCTGCAAGTTAGGAAAAACGGAGAAATAAACTTTTCTTAAGATAGACATTTAATTTTTAATATTTACAATTTTAATTTTTGCTTGTTATTCTGCTTGCTAATTACGCATTAATTTCAATCTTGAAATAAACAAACGTTTTATTTATTTCTTTGTGTCAAAGAAGTGCAGGAATAGGCAAACTGTCAGTCTTATATAAAATAACAAACTTGTTGTTCTCGAGAGATGTCGAGAAATTCTACAGCTTCATTCAAATCGCCCACCGAATACTTTGCGGAAATCCAGCTTCTTTGTAAGCGGCAAAATTTATCCAATTTTGGTGGCAAAAAATTTTCAAATTCTTCGTGGAACTGATCTCTTTTTGCGTCGTACAATGCGCCAATGTCGACTTTTTCGCCAAAACATTTTCGCTGTATTTTATCGGCTGATGTGCTGCATTTATATTGTAAAAAGTATATATTGGAACGGATTTATAATAGGATTTATAAAAAAGTAGAAATAGAAATAAAAAAACGAAAAAAAATACTAGGAAATTGTTTTAATTATTTTTACTTGTTTTTTAATTTGCAAATTTGTTTATATTTTCAAAATTACTTGTAAATTTTTTCATTTTATTTTTACAATAACTATATTGACTTACATTCTGAGAAAATCTCTCGAACGATCGTGGGCGTATTTATTGCAAGTATCCACGCTGCTTTGCTTCGTGCTGATTTCTGTTTGGCCAAAAGTGCTAAAAAATTGCACTACACAAGTTGACTTTCTATTATGTAATAATCCTATAAAACATATTTACATATCATATATGTATAATATGTTTAAAAAGTTAAAAGTTTGATATATTTTTCTTCGCTTTCTCACCATCTTTTCATACTTACTTTATTTATTTATTTCGAAAGATTATTAATAATATTCATACTTATTGCTCGAGTGCGTTGATGGATATTTTGTACAGTTATAATTAAGCTGTGCGTTGTTTTCCATTTTTGCGAATGGTTTGAAGATATGTGAACCGGCACTTGTCCTATGATTGGCGTGGTCTTGTGAAAACTGTGATAAGTTAGTATTAATGGATTTTGTAAAGCTATCATATTTTTGCGACGGAAACGATTCATTGTGGGCAGCAGATTGAATATTACTCCCGTTTTTCGAGCACTCTGATGGGTTTCCGTACTCTGTTTGCTGTGGTTTTTGTCGGAAAGCGTTATTGAAGTAATCATTATCGCCGGATGCATTGTTGTTGCTGTTATTTTCAGCAAGCGTTCGGTCGTGCTCAAAAGTGTCAGCCATTGGATCTCGTGACAGCGCAGTCACATCATTGGCGTCTACTGTTGTCTAAACTTCTTTATATTTGCCTTATTTTAATTTAATTTTATTATTGTTACCTTATATTATTTTTATACAAATGAATAACAAACATAAAAATGACGCAGTTGAACAGCAAACTCGTCGTTGTTTTCAATCGCGGTTTTGTTGACGTTAAATTGCATGTAAGATCCGCGAAATTTTATCATCGTATTTACGATTTCAAAGTCCGCCATATTCCATTTCATAACTCGAAAGCAATTGTCGATAAATCCAGTAAAATCGTACTTGTCGAAGCTCGCACTGATTCGCGGGCCTTTTTCAAACTTTCCGTCATTTTCAGTGTAAAATACAATTGTTGCGCTTTGTTTTGGGGCATTTTCATCCTTAAAAATGAACGCATGAAAAATTCAGTTGTTTTTCCCCATAAAAGTAATCAGTTAAACGAAATCCTATGAATGGTATTATCAAGGATGATTAATTAAATATGTTTTCAAATTTAATTCTCACCTCACGCAGAAATTCTCCGAAGCTGCTAACGTTAGAATTGCGTTTTTGAGTTTGATCAATGGATTGTTGAAACAAATTGTGTTCGGCTGACGTTGGCTTACGAACTTTGTTTTTGTTTTTGAGTGAAAACTGTGATATGGCTGACTTTGCTGAAGAGGAAGAGTGCATAGAACTGGTATCCTAAAAAATTATGCTTTCACACCTGTTGTAAATCTTTCCTAACGCAATATTTTTTTAATTTAATTTATAAAAATTAAATTCAAAGAAGCTATTTCACTAATACCATTTCCGGAAAAGTTTCGCCGACGTCGTTAAGATTTGGATAAAGTCCGGAATGTGATGGCAAGTAAGGCGGTGCGGAACTCTCTTGTGTATTTGGCTTTGTTGATGGAAAAAGGTCGACATTTTTTATTTGATGTTTGTTTTCTAATTCATCTCTCGGTTTTTCACCGTATGGCCCAAACAATACAGGGCGCATATCGCCGGGATTCTAAATTTAATCAAGGAACAATGTTTGGCACACCGACATTTGCGGACCCGACATTTGCGGACGACATTTGCGGACGAAATAATAGCAAATTTTTTTATTTTTTAAAATTTCAAAATTTTTTCCATTTTTTTTCCACACTTTGTTCATTGATTGCTTAACTTGGTTCTTTCGGGTTATCGGACCCCAAAAAAAATTTTTTTGATGTCTTTTTTAGGTTTTCCGGCTCGGAGAATTCGAATTTAATAGTGTTTTTTACTTTTTTAGTTGTTTTTGTGCAGTTTTTGACATTTTCACTGGGGGTGGGCGGGGTATAGCGACCCCCCAACACGTGTGCAATTGGGGGTGGGGTATAACTACCCCAACACGTGTTGAAGTCTCCGAGTCAAACTCTAAGTCTAAGCCAAACTCCGAGTAAGTCCAAATCAAATTCCGATTTAACAGTCAGCTTCAACCCGTGTTGGGGGTCACCCCACCCCCAACTGCACACGTGTTGGGGGGTCGCTAAAAAACATAATTAAATTCGAATTCTCCGTGCCGGAAAACCAAAAAAAATCATGAAAAAAAAATTTTTTGGGGGTCCGATAACCCGAAAGAACCCTTAATTTTTTAAATTTGTAAAAAAATCTCGAAAACATTTCAATAAGTTCACGCGCGCTTCAATACCGTCTAATGGGAAATAAAATAGATTACATAGATGAATAAACTGTTTAATGAACATTTTTAATTGTATTACTTATGTGTGGATTCGTCTTTTACATTTTTTGCAAAAATGAAAGTTACATGTATTATGTTGATTCAATGTTTCAAACATAATTTTAGAATTACATAATCACTTATTGAAATGTTTTCGAGATTTTTTTGCAATTTTAAAAAAT